>PVKP010012031.1:0-59594 GCA_004027715.1 Plecturocebus donacophilus
CTGGTGTATACAACTTTAATTTCAAAAAGTATATAATGAAAGACATTGCAAAAATAAAATTGCTGCATGAGCATAGCGCATGTAGCCCTCCAGACCCTGCCTTTTCTATCTCCTTTTCTTCCGGCGCACGCTCTCTTCCAGGTTTGGGACCCTCTCGCTGGACGAGATTCCCGGGCTCGCGTTCAGTTCACAACAACCTTATAACTGTAACCAATCAAATATTTTCTTTGCTTTACTTCTGTTAGCCCTATAAAGTCTTCCCATCTTGCGTTTCCACTGCAGAGCCCCCAAACCATTTCTGGTTTGGAGCTACCTGATTCAAGAATCACTGTTTGTTCAAATAAAACTGTTAAAAGTTATCACATCTCAGTTTAACTTTTTTAATACATGGTTTCTTTTCTCTTACTCTGTCTGCCAATTTAAACTTTTCATTAGTGTGAAAAATGGTTCTATTGTAATTCACAATACAAATAGTATCTTCTACTGAAGCAAAAATATAGCAATTAAGCAAGGCTAAATTTTTAATCAGAAAATGCACATATTTTCTATGTATTCTCTTTTAGACTAAAAACTGGATGCTAATACCTTACTTTTAAACTTTAATAACAAAGCATTTCTTATCACCATTGCATTAAACCTTCATGCATTTTTTCCCTTTCAAGCTCTTAGTACTCTTTGTTCAGCTGACTTTGTACGTGTCTAATAATACCACCAAAAATATGCCCATCACCACATCCTTTTGTTTCCAATCACTCATGTGGAATAACCATCTCCTGAACTGCCACTTGCTGCTGAAATAGAGGTCAGAGAGAACTAAAAATTCAAAACAGCAGAAATGAACTCTCAAGAAATCACTGTCAATTTCACATACCCACAAAAAAGGGCAAAGTATGCAAAAAACAAAAAAAGAAGACTGTAAGCCAACTATTTCTAAAGTAGACATTCCATCAAAACAAATGCCTATATGTGATAAATTTTTGTTTCCAAAATATACAGAATGTATCAGAGCATTGACATAGCCTTTTGAGCCATTTAAAAATCACTATCATATTTTAAAGGTAAATGCATGGTAAAAATAGAAATATTTATCAAAAGGGGGCTGGATAATAAACTATTAGTCACATAATAGAATATATGCAATAAATGTCATGTTAGAGTATGGATGTCTTAGCACATAGTCCCTATGCAGATGCTATATTTGACGCAAGCCAACAAAATTGGCAAAGGAAATGCATGTGTATGTCTGTGTGTGTACATGTTCACAGATCAACTTAGGAACATTCGCAGACACAAAACATGCTATGCTCTACAACAGGTTCATTAACTCTGTCTATCATTAATCTGTGGATCATGGGCACGGTCATTTCTGTCTCAGCCGTATGGCTGTTTCTTAGCCCACAACACATTTATTTTACTTTGAGAGGATCACAATTATATTAAAAATCTACTCATGAGAAATTTTTATTATCAAGAACTACATTTTTTAAAGTCTGATATTTTTTTAAACAAGAAAATACACATACAGTTAGAAAATCTAAATAAGAATGTAAATTCACAATGAAGTGAAAAATCTCTACCACCAATGTAACTAATATTAGCAATTTCTTGGAATTCTTTCCAGAAAAACCATGTTTATAATAGCATGTGAATATTTATGGACAAATATGTATTACATGAATACATAGTAATTCCATCACATACATTAATTTAAAAAGCTATGTCTGTTGAAAATGTTAAGATATAAAACTATTAAAAAAATTAAAGAGAATTTATTGAAAACAGAGAAATGACATGCATGTGAATGATTCTAAAGGACAAATGAAGATACAAAGTCAGAATCTCATTTTGTATTAGCCACATTTCAAGTACTCAATAGCACATGTACTTAGTAGCTAATCTACCAAAAAGTGTAAGTCTATAGCACATCAAAATAACCTAAAGGGCTTTTTAAAAATACCTATAACCAGTTCCCATCTCTGACCAATTGAAACAATCTTTGGAATAGGGCCAGGCATTCAGAGTTTGAAGCTCTCCAAATGCTGCTTATTTGCAGCCAGGATTTAGAACCACCCAGCTAGAGAATCCATGTTAAGAGTTTACTTGCTCAGATATGTACAGAAAGGCAAAGCAGAGAGCAAATGGTGTCGCTGCTAAGAAATTTCCTTTTGGAAATTATTAAGACCTCATCTGACACAAAAGTCTTATAATACAGACGAAGCTGGTTTATTTATGGAAAAATACGCCCAACGAAATGTTATATCAAATGCAAGAAAAATATGCTAGTTGTAAGGGCCAATTCACACTCCTACTTGTTGGAAATACATCAAAGCCATACAAGCTTAGGTGATTTAGACTTAAGAAGTAAAGGACTGCTCTCTTGAGAACCAAATTTTCTTCTCAGTAGAATGTCTTTAGACATCTATCCATACCTTCATTAGGAAAAATTACAACTGAATTAGGTGTATTAATCAGGAACATGAACTATTAAATGAAGTAATTAGGACACTGTCTCATTAAACAGAAATACGCTGAATGTTTAAAACCTTACAAGACTTTCCATTGCACTTAAGAGGTTAAGTTTACTCCCCTTGCTCTTCCTCTCTTCCTATTATAAATCGTATCTGAACTCTACCTTTAACTTTCATATGTACCTTTTCTGGTCTTATCCATCACCTACAAAACCAACTCTCAACTTACTTTCCCAATCCACCTTCCCCATCAAACATGTACTCACATGTATGTGGCACACAAACACAGTACTGGTCATTTTGAAATCCTTCCAAATTCTAGATCAGTGCTGTCCAATAGAAATGTAAGAGCTCTATATGTAATTTTAAATCTTCAAGTATCCACATTAAAATAGTAAAATGAAACAGGTAAAAATGGGTATTTTATTTAACCTAATATATCCAAAATGTTATTTTGAAATGTAATCAATATAAACAATTATTGAGATATTTTACACTCTTTTTTGATACTAAGTCTTCAAAATCCAGTGGTCCTTTACACTTGACGTCTCAATTTGGATTAGCTGCACTTCAAGTGCTCAATAGCAACATATAGCTACTGGCTACCGTACTGGACAGCACAGCTCAAGCCATCATAGTCCCT
This sequence comes from Plecturocebus donacophilus, assembly GCA_004027715.1. Classification (NCBI taxonomy): domain Eukaryota; kingdom Metazoa; phylum Chordata; class Mammalia; order Primates; family Pitheciidae; genus Plecturocebus; species Plecturocebus donacophilus. Next base: position 3,112 of record PVKP010012031.1, read on the forward strand.
GCCCTTGGACTATCACACATATGTTTCTCCAGCCCATCTTCCCAATTTCCATGGTGTCTGCCTTTTCATCAGGCCAATGCCTACTCATCCTTCAGCACTCGATTTAAATGTCTCCTGTTCCATGATTATTTTCACTGTTTCCATTCATCTAAGTCTGATGTCCTCCCTATGTGCGTCCACTATCAGCTTTATTACACCACTGATTTACAATAGGAGCAATAAGGGATCAGATATGAATATACTACCCCTGCTTTCAAATAATTTACAACTTAGTAAAGCCTGTAAAACATAGATGCATAAAAAAATGTACATAAACAAACTGTAATGAAGTCTGTAACCTGAAGGTTGTAGATACGGATTACCTAAAGTTGTATGCCAGTTCTACCACTTAACTAGCTCTGTGATCTCCAACAAATTACTTAACCTCTTAAACTTGTTTCTTCATCTATAAATGGGAATAATAATAGACTAATACTCATGATGTTTTGAGGATTAAAAGAGATAATCCGATTAAGAAGCTTATGATGCCTAAGATATAGTAAGCCCACAAATGTCAGCTATTATTCATTGCCCAGTACAGTATTTGGACATAATTAACAAATATTTCTTCACTGGATGAGTAATGCAAACATATAAAAACTACAATAAAGAAATACTAACAAAATACTCTGGATATTCCTAAGAAGGACAAATCTTTGACGGGATCAAGGAAGGTTTTGAGTCGGAATCAGCATTTGACTATGGTCTTATAAAACAAACAGACTAATGAGGGACAGAAATAAAAGAAAGAAGTACCACGGATTAAAGCTGGAAAATTAGTATGGTGCCAAAGAGGAAATCCTTAATTCTGGCTTAGTAAGACCTATTCTTTGCTAAAAAATGAACTGAAAGAGATAAATATATCTGTGAAAGTTTTTTGAAATTCAAGCAGGCTATCTTTAATATGGAGGAAATGTTACTGTAGTAATATAAATATATAACCAATATAAGTATATAATAAAATAAAAATGAAGTTGTCAAGAGAATCCAAATTTATGCAGATATCTATTATAAGCTTTTGCTCTTAGAATCTAAGATCAATTTAGAAATTGCATTGTTGTAAATGTATTGGTACATGGCAGAAATAGCAGTCCTTTTTGAAGTGCCAGTGAATCAGTATATTTTTATTTGGCAGCAGCTGTTGCTATTTGCAGGGCCTAATTTTTTTTACCAACAATTCCTAACTCCATACCTCTAACTTACAAAGTGGTATCCCATTGTCCCTGACTGATCTGTTCTGAACTAATGAACTATTTCACTCAATACATTTTTAACCTGACTAAAATTGATATCGGGATGCACTTTAGATATCCAGTCTTGGCTTAATTGTGTGAAAATCTTCTTCTCACACCTTGACATTTTCTGATTAAGTGCAAAAAAGTGCCAGTATTGATGCATCTTGACTTTTTAAGTTCTGTAGCTATGCTTACCTGGATAAAAGCCATTTCCAACTGTCCTCTTTTTTATATGTTGGTACCCATGTAACAGAAGCTTGGGTTTTCTACCATACACTCATTCCCCAATCATTTCCTCAAAAACTACTTATTGAGTTCCCACTGTGTGCCAAACACTATTCTTGTGCTGGTGATATAACACCTCATGAAATGTGAAAATATGTCATTTTAGATGCCAAATACTATCCCTTTTATATTGGCTATCGTTCCTCTTTTAGCAGAAAGGATTCAACAGCTGCAGCCTCTAAAACTTACAAACCTTCCATGCTCAATAACAGAGAACAGCCATTTTCCTGAAATCCCATTTCACAATCGTTCTTTACTGGTTGGAAACAGAAATAAGATACAGTTCACTTACGTAATACGTGTGAAGATGACGTACCGCATAACCAGACAACTTTTTACAAGCACTAAAACTTGAGAATGAAGTTCCTAGATACTTCATAATAACACAGAATTAAGAAGTCCGAGAAAAACCAGACGGTAAGTTTCGGATCAAAAAAAATAGAAGGTAAATAAGTTAAGCAGTTCAAGAAGAAAAGCAGCACAAATCTACAATATCAACCCCTACCCCAGTTCTCTTTAAAGTGTGGCTTTCCCCTCCCCTATGTTCTTATGGGGGATTCATTTCCCTGACAAAAGGATGTTCTTCTCTAAAACTTGTGGTAGATATATAACAAGTTTATTTAAGGGTCGCCGGTTATCAAAGTGTCTTTCACTTTCCTCCCAGGGCCTCCTTTGCGATCGTCCGAAAACGGCCCCTGGTAAGAATCGAATTAGACTGGACTCACGGGAGGCCACCCAGGGGAGCAGGGGCACGCACCTGACTCGGCCACAACGACGCAGTTGCTGCTGGTAGGAGTCTCGGTGGAGTCGGGACAACCTGAAAGGTGAATCCTCTCTCTGGATATTAAATGAGAGACTCGACTGAGTGCCCAGAAACTTCTGCAGTCTTGTTTCCGTGGCCTGGGCCCTCTCTAGCCTCCCCAGTCAGGCGACAGACGCCCGTGGCACTTCTCCCTAGCGTGCAGTCCCGGTACGCCACAACCCTAGGACAGAACCCGGCAGCAAGCGGCGCGGCCACTTGTCGCTGACCCCTCTGGGACTATTCCCACTGCGAGGGCACCCACTGACCATGGAGCCGCCACTTCCCTGGCCGCCTCCTCCGTCACAGAACCGCTCACCTGCGACCCCAGATGCACCTCCCCACGATCGCCCCTAAGGGGGTAGGTAAAAAGAGGCTTCATTGATTCCCCTCCCACTAACTTCGCCCGCCCATCTTCTGCCACCCATTGGCTAATGTGGCTGTCGTTCATTTGATGACGCTCATTCATTGGACCGAAGGGTGTTGCCGTTCTGGCTGAGAGCCCGCCCCAGGCCAGGCCTCACAATGGGAATCGAGTCCCAAACCGGTTCCGGGTTAGTGCCCTGGAATTCCTCCCCCTCGTGATTCACCTTCCTCTTTGCGCTTCGTCTGTGGCGCGCAGCTCTGTCAGTCAAGTGGACTCTAGGAAAGGATTGGCCCGTAGCGATCCGCTTGCTGCGCTGTTCCAACTGATGGGGGCACTAGCCGCGCAGCTCCAAACTCGTTTCTTGTCCTTGACCCTCACCTGTTAAAAGGGCAAAGAAGTGAGAGCCTGTTGCCGCTGCAGCCGGGTTCCTAGGCCAACATCGCCTTCGCCTCGACCAGCTGCGACCTAATTGACCTCAACCATTCCTCTGAGACTGCCCGTGCCAAAGGTCACTGGTGACTTCCTTATGGCTAAATCTAGGAGTCACTTCTCAGTCCTTTTCATGCTATACTTCTCAGAAGACATTTGATTTTTTTCTTCACTGTTTCCCCATATATGTGCTGCTTCTACTGCCTTCTCTCTCAATCCTCTTCTATGTTCAGGTTTGCAGTTACTTATTTTCTGCCGTCCCACGTTCAGATGTTTGTGACTGATGCACTTTTCTTCCGGCTGCCTCTGTTCAGGCCTCTGTGGACTCACCTGAATTCCACAGTAGCTTCCTAACTTGTCTCCCAATATCCTGGGTCCCGGACTGTAGTTCATTCTTCACCCTGTTGCCAAAGTGAGCTGCTTTTTTTATTTTTATTTTTAGAAACGGAGTCTCACTCTGTCACCAGGCTGGAGTGCAGTGGCAATCTTGGCTTACCGCAACCTCCGCCTCCTGGGTTCAAGCGATTCTCCTGCCTCAGCCTCCCAAGTAGCTGGGACTACAGGCTCATGCCACCACACCCAGCTAATTTTTGTATTTTTAGTAGAGACGGGGTTTCACCTGTTGGTCAGGATGGTCTCGATCTCTTGACCTCGCGATCTGCCCGCCTTGGCCTCCCAAAGTGATGGGATTATAGGCTTGAGCCACTGCGCCCCGCCCCTGCTTAAAGTTTTTTAGTGGAATCTCACCACTGGTGATACAGTACAAACTTCTTATTGAACCCTGAAAAATAAAGGCACCTAGTTTTCCCTCAAGCTTCGTCTCTCAACATTATACCCACCTTCCTTCTTCCTTACCCCCATTCCCTTTGCTTCTTTCAGTTCCTGAACTCTGCAGTGGCCTGAGGAGTCAGTTTGCATTGCAGTGTTTCCTCCCAGAGAGATTTCTTTCTGCCTCTTCACTATGCCCAGCATTTATTTCAGAAATTCCTTTCTATAGGAAGGCTTCCCAAATTCTCTCCATTTACCTTACCTCCACTTCCACGTTTTCCCTCCCATGTAGGTTTGCCAGATAAAAATAGGACGCTCAGTTAAATTTGAAGTTCAGATAAAAAGCAAATAATTTTTAATCTGTCCAATGCAATATTTGGTATCCATATGTTTATTTGCTAAATTAAAGAAATAAAAATTTTTATTTACTAAATCTGCAACCCAACTTCTCTAAGCTCCTATCACGGCCTTTCCTCTGACAGCAATCACATACTTTGTGTGGGTGGGGCTTTTTTTGTTCACTGTTTTGAATAAGACAGTACCTAGAATGTAACATACACTCAAAAAAGATTTCATAAATAAATGATAGAATGTTCTGGATGAATGGTGGATTCTTGCTGGATATTCTTGGAGGAACCTTCCCTTAAAATAGGAAGTATGAAATATGCTTTTTAAAATGTAATGGTCAGTTTAATCTTACAGATTGTTACTTATGACTTTGTCAATAACTATAGACATGCTTGTTAAGGAAGCCTGTCTATACTTTTGCCTAAGCAGATCAAAAGAAACTTTTGTTATTTTTGGAAAAATACAAGTTACATTTTATAATTTTGGATTTTGTTTGTGGTGGGTTTTTAAAATTTTTTAATTAATTTATTTTTTATGAGTACAGTGAGAAAGAAAACTAGCCCTTCTCATAACCAGACACAATCATTTCTGTTCAGAGCCTGTCCACTGCTGGAAATCTGTTTATTTACCTCAGTAACAGGGACAAGAATGCTGAATCACTATTAACAAACTTTTACTTTTATATTGTGAACTCTAAGCTTTTCCCAAGTAATCTCAGTCTCTTTGCTAATTGCAGTATCTTCTCCAGATCCCCTCACTATTTCTGCTCAACTACATCTTCTTTGAGTGGATATGGACCAACAATGAAGAGTTTGAAGGTAATTCATAATGTGTACTATTAGTATTCCATGACCAACCTGTTTGCCGATTTAATTTTTCTTACTGCTAAGTCCAGGCTACATATTTGACCCAAAGGTACTTACACACTTATTTTGAAGCAGGAACGACGGGGAACAAACCTCTCAAACACAGAACTAAGGAGGGAAGTGGCTTTATATTCAGCCACGAGCTGCAGGGGGCTACAGCCTCATTCACTGAGCTCCACGAGCTGCAGCTTCTCCCTCCTTTTATAGGCTTACAACACTAAAGGGGAAACTGAGGCGGAACTATGTCATTGTCCATTCGCTGGACATCCGACCTTACAATCTTTTGGCTTTATTGATTTGCTAATTCATATACAGCATGAGCAGGGACCAGCAGGGAAGAGGGGCTTACAGAGTCAAGACAAAAGCAACAAGCTGTTTATTAGCAGAGATGTTTCCTGGAGGGAGCCTGGTCCATAGAGACATAGAGGCATGAACCAGTGCTGGGCTCCAGCCGGGAGAGATAGCAATCATTTGCAGCCCTTTCAAGGTTAACAGATGGCAGAGAAGATGGGAACTAAAGAGGGAGTCAATTTCCCAGCTCCTTGATATCTTATTTTATTTTTCCTTCTTCACCCTCCTTCCCATCTGGAAGTGAGAGGAGAGAGGAGGTGCCTCTCTCAGTTTTACAACTGTGCTGTCCAACTGTGATTGCCAGATGAGTCATTGGAATGTGGCTAGTACAATCGAAATACTGAATTTTATTAATTAACTTTAATTTGAAAACTGATATTTGTTTCAAATTACTAGATACTTCTAAGTATATTTGGAAAACTTGGGTTATGTGTATCTACTTTTTCAATTGTAAAGTTTTTGAAATCTAAATACGGATCAAGTATTCCTGATTTAAAAATAGTGTCTGAATTGAGATGTGCTATAAGTGTAAAATATACACAGCATTAGAAGATTTAACATAAAAAATGTAAATATCTCACTGATAATTTTTGTGTTGATTATAAGTTGACATAATATTTTGCATAATTGGGTTAAGAAGAATATATTACTAAAATTAATTTTACCTGTTTTTAAATTATTTCCATCTTTATTGAGGTATGACTGACATATAAAAGTGATATATATTCATGATTTGATAAGCATATACATTGTGAAATGATTACTACAATCAGTATATTCATCACCACATATATTTACCAGTGTTTTTGGGGGCTGGGGGTGAGGAAATTTAAGATGTATTTTCATAGAAAATTTCAAGTAAGCAATAAAATATTAACTGTAGTCACCATACTGTATGACAGATTCCCAGAACTTACTCATTTTATAACTGGAGGTTTCTTCTCAACCCTCAGCCCTGGCCATACCATTCTGCTCCCTACTTCTATAAGTTCCAACTTTTTTTCTTTTAGAGACAGAGTCTCACTCTGTTGTCCAGGCTGAAGTGCAATGGCATGGTCATAGCTCACTGCAGCTTAGAACTTCTAGGCAAAAGCGATCTTCCCACCTTGCTAGGACCCCAGGCATCACTGCCACATCTGGCAATTTATGTATTTATTTATTTTGGTTGAGACAGGGCCTTGCTGTGTTGCCCAGGCTGATCTAGAACTTCAGCTTCAAACAGTCCTTCCACCTTGGCCTCCCACAGTGCTTACAGGTGTGAGCCACCACATCTGACTAGATTTCAAGTTTTTGTGATTCCACATATAAGTGAGATCATACAGTATATGTCTTTCTATGTCTGCCTTATTTCACTTAGTATAATATCCTCTTGATGCAAATTGCAGAATTTTCTTCATTTTTATGACTTCATAATATTCCATTATGTATATGTATATAGATATACACACCACAGGTTCTTTATTAATTCATCCATAGATGGACACTTAGTTTGTTCCCATGTCTTGGCTATTATGAATAATGCTGCGATAAACATGAAAGGAAGTGTAGATATGTCTTTGACATACTCATTTCACTTCCTTATTAATATATACTTAATAGTTGGATTGCTGAATTGCTGCATTGTATGGTTGCTCTATTTTTAATTTTTTGAGGAACCTCTGTACTGGTTTTCATAATGGTTGTACCAATTTCTGTTCCCACCAACAGTGCACAAGGGTTCTCCTTTTCTCACATCTTCACCAACACTTGTTATCTTTTAAAAAACTGATAGCCATTCTAACAGCTATGAGGTGACATGTCGTTGTCGTTTTGATTTGTATTTCCTTGATGGTTAATGATGTTGATCATCTTTTCATGTACCTATGGGTCATTTGTGTGTCTATTTTGGAGAAATGTCTATTCAGATTTTTTATCCATTTTTCAATCAGGTTGTCTTTTTTGCTATTGAGTTATATGAATTCTCTACATATTTTGAATATTAACCTCTTATCAGATATATGGTTTACAAATATTTTTATTCCATAGGTTGCTTTTCCATTTTGTCTTTCATTTTGTTTCCTTTGCTGTGCAGAAGGCATTAAATCTGATGTAGTGCCACTTATTTTTGCTTTTCTCTGTGCTTTGGTGTCTTAACCAAAAAATCATTGCCAAGACCAATGTCAAGGAGATTTTTCCATATGGTTTCATTTAGTAGTTTTAGAGTTTCAAGTCTTACATTTACATCTTTAATCCACTTTAATTATTGTATGTGTTATAAGATAAGGGTCCAGTTTTATTCTTTTCTGTGTGGATATCCAACATACAAAAGTTTTCCAACACCATTTATTGAAGAGATTATACTTTTCACATTGCATATTCTATGTGTTCATTGGCACCCATATCAAAGATTAGTTGACTGCATGTGAGGGGATTTATTTCTGGCTTCTCCATTCTGTTCCATTGGTATGTGTATATGGTTTTATGCTAGTACCATACTATTTTGATTACTGTAGCTTTGTAATACAGTTTGAATTATTTTCCTTTAGTTTGAAATGAGGACGTGTGATACCTCCAACTTTGTTCTTTTTTCTGAATATTTCTTTGGTTACTTATGGTTTTTTTATTTTTTATTTTTAATGGGGCTAATAGAAAATTTGAACTTGCATGTTTATATGGTTTGGCTGTGTCCCCACCCAAATCTCATCTTGAATTGTAACTCCCACAATTCCCACATGTCTTGGGAGGAACTCAGTGGGAGGTGATTGAATTATGGGGGCAGGTCTTTCCTGTGCTGTTCTCATGATAGTGAATGAGTCTCATGAGATCTGATAGTTTTCAAAATGGGAGTTTCCCTGCACAAGCTCTCTCTTCTCTTATCTGCCACCATGTGAGATATGACTTTCACCTTCTGCCATGATTGTGAGGCCTCCTCAGCCACATGGAACTGTAAGTCCATTAAACCTCTTTCTTTTGGAAATTGCCCAGTCTCAGGTATGTCTTTATCAGCAGCATGAAAATGGACTCATACATATGTCTTGCATTTTATTTCTATCAAATGCTGTTCTATACTACCTGGCCACAGCTTATTAAAAGTCTCAGACTGGGAATATGATAAACTAAAATATTTCTATTTCATTACTTATTATTTAACAAAAGAGAAGGGAAATATCACTTTTCTTGTCTCCAAATGCAGTTTAGTTAAGAAAAAAAAATAACTCAGGGAGCATGTTTTAACCCATGCTGTACAATAACTATGATCATTGCCTTATGCTATTGACTTTCTCCATTTTTGCCTTTGCAAATGCTGTTTTCTCTTTCTGCAAAGCCCTGCTCCCTCCTTTTCTTGTCCTTATGACATATTCTTATTCCTTCAAAACTCACTCCTGTCTGACAAGCTTAGAACAGATCAACTTTTCATTTTCATAACACTTTTAGACATATACATATTCTATTTAGATATCATACTGTACTTTTTACTTTTTTTTTTTTTGAAATGGAGTCTCCCTCCATCACCAGGCTGGAGTGCAGTGGTGTGCTCTCGACTGACTGCAACCTCTCACTTCCAGGTTCAAGCGATTCTCCTGCCTCAGCCTCCTAAGTAGCTGGGATTATAGGCATGTGCCACCATTAGAGGAGTGTGCCCAGCTAATTTTTGTATTTTTAGTAGAGATGGGGTTTCACCATGTTGGCCAGGCTGGTCTCGAACTCCTGACCTCATGATCTGCCCACTTCAGCCTCCCAAAGTGCTGGAATTACAGGTGTGAGCCTCGTACTCAGCCCTTTTTACCTTTTTATCTCCAGCACCTAGCATATTACCTGGCACCTAGGCTGGCAAATATATATTTGCTGAATTTAACTGAATACTAGACAAAGTAAAACTTACTCTGTTTTGTTTTCTATATTGTTCCATCAAATTGCTTACAATTTTTATTACCCATCAGGTAAATTGCAATGGTTTGTAAAATGACATTGAAAGCTTTTCAGCAGCAAATTTTGTGTTTCTAAACAATTTACACCGAGTGGAAAAATCAGTATGGTGCCTATAGAAATTGTTGCAATTATTTTCCTTTAGTTTTTTTTCCCCATATAAATGGGAATAATAGGAAATTTTGGGACACTAGTTATGTTTATATAGTAATCATTATAGCAAGTAGGGATGACAGATTTATGTTTCAAAGACCAGTCTGCTATCTTGAGAAGTCGAATGGGTCCTGACACTCCAACCAGCATAAAGTCTAGTTAGGTTGCCATTTTTGTTTATAGTGGGTGGTTGGCCAAACTTTGGTTTCTACTGGAACAGCCTATGTAATAAGATAAGCCAGTTATGATGTGGAGAATTATTAACAATCCTTAAGTCATGTTATCTTCATTACAGTGTACCTATACAGGGAATGGCCTGTGGAAGAAACAAATCAAGTACAAAACTGTGCTTGTAATTTAGAACATGTGTCCTAGTGACTTTGTATTTGGAGCTCATTTTGAAAAAACACTTTTGGTATATCTCTCTTGTTTGATAATCAAAAAGACCTCCTGTAGAACAACAATTTTAGTATTTCTGTAGTATGATCACCTGTTTCTTTGAGTCTCCTAAAGAATGAATTTTATTTAGGCAAAATAGCCTATGTTTACATCACTCCATGCCAAATGCATCCTGAATATTTAGTGAAAATGGGTCCAACTGTTTTTGTATGATGATGTATCAACAGAAAAACAGATGAACACATTGTTAGCAGTAAAGACTATGCATGTTGTTGTCTCTAGTTGAGAAATTACTGTGTCTTTTTGTAACTTTCTGTTTGTGTTTATGTGTATGCATTCTTGATTTCCTTTTTATAAGATTTCACAGATTTTTTGAGTTGGAGGCTTTTTTTTTTTTTAAAGTTTTCATCTTTAATGAAATGACTTTGGAAATAATATACATTTCCATGACACCAATACTACAGTTTTTGGAGTCACAGTAAGATGACTGTGACTGGCCAGTTCTCTTAACTCATTTAATAAATACTGAATATTATTCTGTGCCAAGCACTGATTTATGGCCTTTGTAGGGTTTGTTTCCAAGGATAAAGCGAAGAAACTGAGGTCAGCACCAAGATAATCCAATGCAAGGGAATTTATTCAGGCTCCCGGGTGAGGTTCTGCGGTCCGGACAGGAGGGGCCGGAGAAGTCGCACTGACTTCTCTGACAGGGGGTTTTATAGGGAGTGACTTGGGCTATTTTTAGAAAGTCTATTTTTAGACTGGGGGTTTTTACAGGGAGTGAAACAGCTCGATTGGTTGAGGGAGAGCAAGACTGCTACTGGGTAAGTTACAAGCCTTGACCTAGGACTTGGCTTGTTGTTGGTTGGAATTACTTGCCTGCTATTGGTCGTTAAAGCTCGACTGCTATTAGTTGTTAAAACTCGGCTGCTATTGGTTGTTAAGGCTTAGCTGCTATTGGTTGTTAGGAAGCTATGGTTGCAGCACCCTGTTTGCATACTGGGCTCTTTAAGAGAAAACCAGGCTGTGCGAGCAAGGGAGAAGGGAACATGTCTGAGCTTGCTCGGGGCTTGTGAAAGGGAAAATGCGGGGGGGTGCATCCGGGCTCCCAGCAAGGCAACCGGCCTTACAGCCTTCATATGTACTAATGTATTTAACTATTGTAACAGTCCTATGTGGGAAGACCACTAGCATTCTTCACATTTTTTCAATGAGGAAACTGAGGCTAAGAAATACTAAGTATCTTTCCAATATTGCACAGTTAGTAAGTAGCAGAGGTAGAGTTTAAACCCTGATAGTCTGTGCACTTAAAACCTCACACTGTACTATCACTTAAAATGGATGTGATTGATACCTGCAAGGAGATTACTTTAAAGGTGACCAAAAGGCTTGAAAGGTTTTAGTGGAGTAGGAGGACAACAGAGCTCCCTTTGCAACCTTTTTCCTAACATTTGTTGACTGTGTTGTAAGCTCTCAAAGGAAGGGATCTTGTTAATCTTTGTCTCCAGCACCTAGCATAGACCTTGCATTTACTATTTACTCTCCCAAAAAATTAGAATTCAAGTTGTAGAATAGACAATGATTATATAACTACTAAGAATAGTAGCCTTACTCGATTAATCTGTCATTGTTTAGCAGCCGACTGAGAGCTCTTTCATCCCATATTGTTCCTTGCTTTTAGTTCACTTCTTTACCAATTTTCATGGAACACCTAGCCCTAAATACCAAAGACTGTGTTGTCTATAAGCAACGTTCTTGATTTTTTTTCTATTTAGTTCATTTGTGGAGAGTAAAAGAGTCTGTGATCAATACATAATAATAATAATGCAAATGTAAATGTAATTCTAAGGTTGCTAAGAAAAGTTTCCTTTCATGAAACTTTACAGGGAAATGAATTGTGCTGAATTCATTTAAATTTTTTAAATGCAAGAGCTGTGATTCCTGGCCAGGCTTTTTGGGTTGTTCAGCAATAGAAACAATATGTATAAATATTTTTCTGAAGAGGAAAAGGGAAAAGAAATAACAATCCCAATGCCTTCAGAGGCTGAGGCCGGAGGGTCATTTGAGACCAGGAGTTCGAGACCAGCCTGGGCAACATAGTAAAACGTCATACAAAACATTTAAAAATTAGCTGGGTGTGATGGCATGTACCTGTAGTCCTAACTACTCGGGAGGCTGAGGTGAGGGCAGGGGGTGGAATCACTTAAGCCCAGGAATTTAAGGCTACAGTGAGTTATGATCAAGCTACTGCACTCCAGCCTGAATGACAGAGCAAGACCCTGTCTCTTAAAAAAAAGTAATATAATAATATCTGGTTCCTGATTATAAGTTTAAAAGTAGATCAGAATATAATGTATTGTAATATAATATATGAAAGCCCCTCAAAACCCCAAGAGATATTTTTACTTCTTTTTGTGGCTCTTAATTGCTAATTATTCTACTATATTTTGTTCTAAAAAGAAACAAAAAAGATTCTGCTCTTCCTTCTGCATTAATATTGGATGTTAAATTTTAACAGGTCATAAATTAAAGCTGTTTTTATATGTATTTAAGATAAAAGGCTGTTTTTAATAACAAAAATAACTTTGTTCTACTTTATGTATTTTCCTGTTTCTTTTTCTACTTTTCAGGCGTGTTTTTCAATTTGATTAAAATGCAGCAAAGTGTGTCTCATGTCATCTGTGTCTTAGTGCTAGAAAGACATTCTAATACATTCTATAGATGGATAGTATTGGCTCTCCCTCCTTCTTGGGGGGATGACGGGCTTTATTTTAATGGAATTTGGAAATGGTGTCAGAATTTGAGATTTTATTACTATAGCAACAGAGAATAATGAAAAGACTAAATGTCAAACATTCAATGTTGCCATAGTGACAATCAGTTGCTTTACTAGATATGTTTACTATTCCATTATGATCAGTTTTTCAACGATGCTCATCTATATGAATGTTCAGAAAGGGGAGAAAAAGTTCAAAATCATTTAAGAAAGAAATTCCTTAAGAGATTAAAGTAATTTGTTTCACTGTCCATTATTTAATAAGAAATTCACAGAATCCACGAAAAAAAGGATATAAAAAAATAGAAATTCACATTTTTGTCCTAATAAGTATTCTTCCTATTTGCAATCAGGGAAATTGAAGCATGGAGTTTAAGACATGTCTGTATTGTCATTTTATGCTATTTCAAACCATTCTCTCAGAGGTTCTGAAAATAAGGGATTCTGCCATATTGAAATGGAAAACATTTTTTCTTCTTAAGCAATACCATTGGAGCACATGTCTGCCAAACAATTGTACTGACCCTGGAGAAAATCCTTAAAGTAGGCAATAGTTTATTCTTGTCTTTTTGATTGTCTTCCTTTTCCTTTCAGAAGCCTCCTTCCCTTGCTGACAAAACATTCTCATTACAGTAACTCATCAAGACCATTAGTGCTGTACAACTTTTTAGTGACCTTGTTTTATACCTGTCTCTTCCTCTTCCATAATTATTTTCACTAGACTAAACTCAGGGAGGACAGGGATGATTCTCACTTTCATGCTGAAAATGCAGTTTTTAGCACAATGCCTAGCACATTGTAGGACATAATAAATATTAGTTGAATGAATAAACTTCCAATAAATATTAGTTGAATGCAAAAACTTGTTTTAATCTCTCTAAGGCTCTACCAGATCACTGAAACACTAAACTCAAGGTATTGTGTAAATAAGCAGCAATGGCCTAATGAGCCACTTTTTTCAAAATACAAACTGCTTTAGAAATGACTGGTATTTTTTGCTTCTTTTGGGAGGTGGTTGTTGAGAAGTAAAGATGCACTTATTCTATGAATTTGATTTGCTAAATGGTAGTTAAGCTTCTGGATTGACTAGCAAAACTATAAGTAATGCAAACTGCACCTAGGCTATAAATATAATAGTACCACTTTAATAATTTCTAATTCCTTTCATAAAATTATTTCAATTTTTCAAAATCAATTGCCATCTCCAATTCAGAATTTCAAGAGCTTATCTTCACCAGCCAAGAATGGTAGTTCTGGCAACAGAAAACATTCCCAGGTGCCACTAATTTGTTGGCTAATTATACTTCTGTTGTAGGCAGGCTAACATCCCTGAAAGGTATCCAAGTACCAATTCCTCAAACCTGTAAATATGTTACCTTATAGGGCATAATGGACTTTTCACATGTGATTAAGGACCACAAGATGGACAATTTTTCTAGATTATCTTGTTGGGTCAATTTAATTGTAAGGTTCTTGTAAGTAAAAGAGGGGGAGTAAAGTGAGTGTCAGGGCGATTACTGTGTGAGAACACTCCACCAGCCTGTGCTGCTACAGAAAAGGCAGTAAGGGGACCATGAGCCAAGGAATAGGGGGAAGCCTTTAGAAGCTGAAAAAGAAAGGAAACTAATTTTAACCCATCACTCCAGTTTTAGACTTCTGACCTCTAGAACTGTAAGATAATAAATTTGTGTTGTTTTAAGCCACTATGTTTGTGTTGATTTGTTACAACAGCAATAGGAAACTATACAACTTCTAGATCTATTTAAGGGAAATGAGCTTTCAAAGAGCAATAGTTCTGAGATGCTTTGGATGTAGCCCACTTAACATTAAGTTACAAACTCCTAGCTCACCCACTGCAGCTATCTTTATTTTCTAGTGACCAAAAGAACTCTAATCATATTGAAGAGGAAAATAATAAAAGTAATAATGAGAAACAGCAATCATAAAAAGACAAAGGAAAAGTAAAAACTTTACAAATATATTAATAAATTAATAACAATAGGCCCGGCACAGTGGCTCACGCCTGTAATCCCAGCACATTGGGAGGCTGAGGCAGGCGGATCATGAGGTCAAGAGATCGAGATCATCCTGACCAACATGGTGAAACCCTGTCTCTACTGAAAATACAAAAATTAGCTGGGCATGGTAGTGCATGCCTGTAGTCTCAGCTACTCAGGAGGCTGAGGCAGGAAAATTGCTTGAACCCAGGAGGCGGAGGTTGCAGTGAGCCGAGATTGCACCACTGCACTCCAGCCTGGCGCCTGGTGATAGACCGAGACTCTCAAAAAAAAAAAATTAATAACAATAAAAAAAACCCAACCAGGTTAAATTAACACAGATGATTCAGTAATAATTATTTTCTCTCTGAAAAATTTTGGGGATTCTAATGCTCTGCATATCCATGTACACAGAGAAACTTTGAAGTGTTGTGAAGCATTTCATGCAGCCTGATTCTAAGTAAACTCATGATGTGTTAGTTTTAGTTTATGAGTATCAAATTTTAATAATCTTTAAAAGACTCCCTTGGAAGTTTACTCAAAATTAGCCCTTATGCATACAAAAAATTAATGTCTTTGAAATGGACTTGTAAGAACTAAAAAATAGCCCTTGGTTTGGAATACCTCCAGTGCAAACAATAGGAAACCAAACTTTGTGAAACAGTGCATAATCGTTCTTCCTGCAAGTCTTGTATAATGAATCCAAGACAAAATCTCATTGTGGCATAAGATGAAGAACTATAAAGAAAGGTTAAAGGGAGGTAGAAAAAAAAGTAATTAAAATGTTTATTCTCAAGAGATGATCCCACTCTTTAGGTAGATCATTCTATGTGGGGAACACCCACGTGTGAGCGCCTTGCAAATTAGGCTTCACAATACGAGGGCTTGAGCCCAGACACAGTGTCTCCAGTTGAGGGAAGTCGAGCTATGGGAAAGCAGGAGCAGAAAGAGACTTAGGTTAAAGATAAACTTTGTGAGTGATTACCAGATGGTCATGCAGACGAGATGCATTTGGGTACGATAATTGAGTTTTCTACAAAGACATGGTTACGACTTTGCTGACTCTTCTTAAAGATAAAAGACTCACCCTTTGATGTGATAATGTGACCACCTACTCTGGTGGATGGTGTAAGCTGACCCTTCCATTGTCCTTATTCTGCGAGATTATAACTTGTTTTTCTACTTTAAGACTTTATGTTCCCCTTTATATCACATAGGCACACACCTAAGAAAGGTATATAAACTGACCCTAAGCACAATAAAGTTGCTGGTGAGGCATAAGCTTCTCAGTCCTCCAGACCCCGCTTTCTGTCAGTCTTTTTCTTCCGTGTACCCCCCTATCCAGGTTGGAACCCTCTTGCAGGTCAAGAGCTCCTGGCAGACATGCTCCCTTTAATTCTAAAGTGATTCTTTTTCTTGGGACACTTTGGTTTAAGCTTTTATTTAATATTTCATCTATAATGTTTCCAAGTGTATCTGTATTACATAAGAATTACTATACCATTATTGCACCTTACACAATTGACAATTGTTACAATTGAATCTAGGTATTAGTTACCTTACCAGATAAATATGTGACTGTGATGTGCTTACCTGCCATATTTTCCAAAAGCTTTATAGAGAGCTGACAACAGATGTTCCAAAGATTAAGATGAGAATCACTGGACACACAGGAGTAGAAGTGTCTCCATAGGTGATCTAGTTCAAATAGCTGATTATTTGAATCCCATCATCCTAGCAGCACTAAAACTTTCTAGCTAAATTTCTTCAGATTCTTTAATTAATTATCATAATAAGATTTCAAACCTCTTCACACTTTAATTCTTTAGAATACTTCTAGTGTTCTACCTCCTTTCAAATGTAATATGCAATATTCTAGACATGAAAGCAATATTCTAAATGGAAACTCCTGTGGCAGAAAAATAATCAAACAATCATTTTTCTTATTCTGAATATTAAACTTCTATTAATGAAATCTAAGATGACATCAATCTTGTGATTATCTATTTTGATTATCACATTTATTTATTCAACAAAAATTTATTGGAGGACTACTAGGTAAACAAACAAAAATCCCTGTTCTAATGGAGTTCACTCTCTACGTTCTCATGGAGTTCACTCTCTATGACCTATATCATTGACTTGTAAATGTATAAATCCTAAATTTACTTTGAACTTATTTTCAAATTTACTTCTAAGTTTCTGTCAGCTTTACTTCCACTATAAGTCACTGCTTGTCCAAATGGTGTCTACTTCTGCTCTGTTCTGAAAACAGTTTTGAAGATTTTATAGCTTACCATGTTTAAGAGTCACCATTTTTTTCATGATAAATAGGTCTTTAAATATAAATATTTTATCCACTTTTTATGCTTGCCATTTAACTAAAATTTATTTCCTTATGAAAATCATAAAAAAGGAGCAGTACTACAGTGAAAAACTTAGAAAACTTAGAAAATAAGGCAACAATAACAAGAAACTAAATTATACAACTTAAGCACTTTGAAAATGATGAAAAAAAGAATATGCACAAATTCAGGAAGCCAAGAATTGCCTTGTAGTTAATTGCCAAAATGACAGCAGTGTACTACTAAGGACAATTATTAAGAAGCACATCATTTGGCATTTTCTGTGTTGGCCATTTGATTACACTTGTTTCCATTCGTGCATGTGGACTTTGGACATTTTTTAAAATTATGCTGCAAAGAAAGCCAAGCATGTTTTTTGTTTTATGTGGTGAGCAAAATGGTTTTGCAGCATCACTGACTAAAGCAATAACTGCTATTTCAAGGCATTTTTCAAAAGCATGAGGCACTACTTTTGCTGGGAAGCAAAGATACTTAAGGTCGTTCGATTCAATACAAACTAATTCATAGGGAATTTCTCACAGCAAACAAAAGAAAGGGTCTACTCACATTCTAATATGACTGGTTGTGTTTCTCCCTCACTCCCAGCTCTAAGCAGTTTTTAAAACTTTCCTTCTTCAGTGCTTTTAAAAACTGTTCTATCCCATCTCCTCTGTGTTCGGGTTCTCAACACCTTTTGCCTATATAAAGGAATGACACCCCCCAAATCCTCTGCTCCAATCTCTCCCCTCTTTGCCCTTCTCGAGATCTTCATCTTAAAGCATAGATGCTGTCTTGTTTCTCTCTTCCTCAAGAACCTCTTATCCTGCTTCCTGTTCTTTTCCATACCAACATCTCAGCTTCTGAGTCTTTACAAGGTAATTTCCATTTTGATTTCTTGCCACCAACAGGAAGGAGTTCTTTATCCTCTGCCTGTACCTTTTATTTGGGATCTTATTCACCTGGAGATTTTTGTCTAGTATTGTTTGCTTAGGGGAAAGTGGGGGAAAGTAATGGTGGAGTCTATATGCTGGGATGCAATACATGTTAATAAGTGGGTGAGTTTCTGTGTCTTTGGCAGAAAACTGGGTTATTGTATCTTGGATAAGCATTGAAATTTGGCAAAAAGAATAGATGGAAAAATAAAAATAATAATAATAAAAAAGAATAGATGGGACAGTGGAGATTGCCTGACTAACAAAACTTTAAGGACAGCCAGGAGGAGGGGTTTATGTGGGACCTGGGTGAAGAAAGAGCAGACAGTTGACAATGTAGTTGGGTAGCAAGCTGGGCTTAGTTATGCGAATAGGTGTCAGGTTCACAGCAACACAAGGATTTATAGTAGAGGCTATATAAAAGGTGAGTTTTGACAATTTCTCTAAGCATAATTAAGTGAGCTTGGTTAGTAGGAGCAACATAAGATATTTCCTATTCATGGTTGAATTAGAAATTTAATCAGAAAGAAATATTTTAGCCATCAATGGACACATTTAAAATCTCATGCATTGATTTGTTGTTGTTGTTGTTCCTATCAAGAAGTTTTGTGTAGTGGAGACATCACTGGATGTCAATTCAAAGAGGTTTGAGTTTGTGGAAGATTATATATTACAAAGATGGCTGCAATATCTCCCATCCCCCTCAATGTTCTCCTGCAAAGTGGCTTTGCCACTCCCTGATCAAGAGAAGGAATCTACTTCTCTTTTTTGAATCTTCTCAGATCCTGTGACTATCTTGACCAAACCAAAAAGCAAACCAAACAAACCCAACAGCAAAAAAACTAGCAGAAGTAATGCTATGCCAGATCAGACGTAGCCCGTAGCTGGCTTGGCAGTTTCCACTTTGCCCTCTTACAAAGCAGCAGCCACCATATCAGAAGTGTGGTCACCCTGATACTACCAAGCTGTGAGAATCCCATGCATTGTGGATAGGTCCTAGAGGAAAAGATGTCACATGGTGAAGACAAGATGCCAAAAAGCACTGAGCAGACAATAGATAAGTGAAGCAACCACCTTGGAAGTTGAATCCTCACCATCTGCCCCTGATGCTTCATAGAACATAAGCAAACTACAAAGCCAAATCTTTTTGGAATTCCTGATCCACAAAATGGGGAGGGAGGAAGATACAATGGTGGTCGTGAACCACCACCTTTTGGGGTGTTTTGTTAAACAGCAGTGGATAACCAATATAGGATTCTTGATTCATTTCTCTCATTTAGTAAGCCAGTAACTGAAGTTTTGCATCCACATCCATAAAACGTAGATACTGATCCTGGTTGATCTACCTCATGTACTTGCTGTGGTTTTCGAAGAAGAAAACTAGATGAAAGTGTAGTGAAGGCAAGATATTACTGTTGTGCTTGAAAAATCTCTGTCTATAAGACTGATTTGTATGTGTCCATTACATATGTTTTCATTATCTCATGACGGTTCTTTCTAATGATAAGCATGGATATTTGAGATTAGATCACTGTATTTAATTTGCAGACTTTGAGATAGGTTTCAATCTAGGTGGAATGTATTATGTTACATAGAATTTACACTACTATGTTATTCTGATATTTTAAGCAATTAGTAGCATTTTCCTTTCAAAAATATTTTACATTACAGTTGAATATGATTAGAAAGCATCCCTACATTTTTTAAATGATCAAAATGATTTTTCAATCATCTGAACAAATCACAAAGACTTACAGAAATTCTATGGCTCATTGTTTCTTGACTAAAGTAATTTGAAACAGGAAATAAAAATTAATTCTCCTTCCCTAAATAATAGAAAAGCTAAGGAGAAATAAAGAAAAGCAGTAAAATAATATTGGCTGTTTGTTTTTATTTCTATAGAGCAAGCATATTTTAATTTATACTCAGCAGAGAGAGTCTTAATCTGCGAAATTTGTCGATAATGTTGTTCAGTCACTCTCAAACTTGGAGGCATTCTGGTTAATGAAGGAAGAGCCTACTTTTCAATTATAATTCCCAGCGATAATAACCTTATAATGTTGAACAAAGGCTAAATGTGTATTTCTTCTAGTAATAAAATAGAAAATATTGACCAAATAAAGTTTAAAAACTGTGCTACTTCCAAGCATTGTATCTTGGAATTGAGTGTTCTGTCAATTTAATAATCTAGTTAATAAAAATTTTCACAGAGAGATAATGGGTTTCGGGAAAATAGTTTAGGTTCTATTCTAAGCTCATCTTCTTACTAGTTGTGTGCCCTTGAGCAAGATATACAACCACCTAAGCCTCAGTTTACGTTATTTGCTGCCACATAAAGTTGAGATTATCTACATGATTAGGGTTATGATGGTTATGTAGGAAATAAATGTAAAGTAGCTATCATTATCCTTTATGTCACAGAGCTTTAATTGGAATTTGTTGTTGTGATATGTATCTTGGAGGCAGGACTGGCCTGTTGCTACCTGTGTTGCTAACATCAGCCTCGACACTTCTATAAATGCTGCTATCAGCCTTACTCCTATTACTCGTTATTGCACTGCTAGGTCAGAGGCAGAACCTCTCCTCACCAGAGGCCCCTGAAAAGATATTATATTATAGGTTTTCTTATATGCCCTTTTTCTAGATAAGCTTTCCTTGTGCTTGGTTAATGGAAACTGGAATCCTGCCTCCAGTCCATTTCTCCACCTGGCCACTGTCAGAGAGCCATGAGATGTCCTAGTCCTGGGACAACTACTGCTGCTTCCTTTATGCCACTTGATATGGTTTGGATGTTTGTCCTCACCCAAATCTCATGTTGAATTATAATCCCCAGTGTTGGAGAAGGGTCTGGTGGGAGGTGTTTGGATTATGGGGATGGATCCCTCATGAATGGCTTGGGTCATCACCTTGATGATAAGTGAGCTCTTGCTCTGAGTTCATACGATAGCCAGTAGTTTAAAAGTGTGTGGCACTCCCCCCACACTATCTTTCTTGCTCCCATCCTTGCCATATGATGTGCTTGTTCCTCCTTTACCTTCCACAATGATTGGAAGCCTCATGAGGCCTCCCAGAAACAGATGCTGCTATACTTCCTATGAAGCCTGCAGAACAATGAGCCAATTAAACTCCTTTTTTAAATAAATTGCCCAATCTCTGGTATTTATTTATATCAGTGCAAGAACAACCTAACACAACTACCCAATAGACACACACAATACTTCTTTGAGACTCAATTCTAGTGTCTCTTGTTTAATAGTCCCAAAATCTGTAGATGCCTGTGACCAGGACATTTAGTGATCTACTCCTCCTCATGCTGGACTTTCCAGTAGGTGCATTCTCTTTCCTAAAGCCTTTTGGGACATTGCACCTAAAGATTTGGATTGCTTGTACATGATTTTCTATGTGAAATCCCTCTTTTTGTACCTACTGGTCTCTATGAAGTCACCTACTGCATCAAGTCAGAGGTCAGATCTGTGGCTAGGCTTACCTTGAGAGTATCATATGGCTTATGCAAACTCAGCCTAGGTATACAATGCTTATTCTTTGATTTACATTTCTTTCTTATTTTTATTTTTATTTGAGACAGAGTCTTGCTCTATTGGCCAGGTTGGAGTGCAGCGGCATGATCTCGGCTTACTGCAACCTCTGTCTCCCAGGCTCAAGCAATTCTCCATCCTCTGCCTCCTGAGTAGCTGGGATTACAGGCATGTGTCACTACATCAGCCTAATTTTTGTATTTGTAGTAGAGACAGGGTTTCACCATGTTGGCCAGCCTGGTCACGAACTCCTGACCTCAGGTAATCCGCCCACCTTGGCCTCCCAAAGTGCTGGAATTATAAGTGTGAGCTAACGCACCCAGCCTTGATTTACATTTCTAACATGGTAAAAGAAACCAGGACAAATTGAGAAAAGAAACAAGAGTGCCTTGAATTTTATTTCACTTAGGAAAAAACATTCAGCAAGTAGGCCACATATATTTGCATCTCTAAAAAATTAAATCAATACAGTAATCAAACAAAAATCCATTAAGCTATGAAACAGCAGAGCTACAAATCTACGTTCTTTTTAATGAATGCATTTAATCGTTAAGGGATAAAATGTTCAGAGGAAAAGCTAAATGTGTCCTTGGTTTTAAATAGATTTAACCTTGCAAATACTATTTGTATATTCAAGCTCTACTGCTAAAAAGAAAGTATTCTCAAAAATGCAATTTACTTTACCAAAAGATAAAAGAACAAAACATTAAATACTGTTTTTGAAAATTCTGAAATAGTAAACATTCACTGGACATCTGCAGGATGGACTGTACTCTTTTAGGTACTTTTGGACCACTATAATTTCAGTTAGAGCAGTTCTTGTCCTCAGAAAGCTTAGAATGAAATAAAAAAAGAAGTAAGTAAATGTTAGATGTAGTAAAAAATATGTTGATTTAATTAATATTAAGTATAAAATTTGTTAATCATACATTAACTTCTATTTAAAATTCTTACTTTATACTGTTCTCTATACGTTTAAGTATGCATCCTAAGTTAAAAAGCCATCGAATTTTTATGATGCTATTCTGGGCTCTATAGTATCTAAAGGCTTCTATACATGTTAATACACTGAATTCTCACAATGGCACTATAATGAAAACACTACTATCATTCCCATTTCTCAGAGGAAGAAACTGATCACTAAGATGCCAGACAGCCCTCTGGCTCCCTGTACGAAATTCAGATAAAAGAGGAAAGACTTCTTCAAATCAAAATAATTTCACATTGCAAAACTGATTTTTAAAACTTTCAAATATTCTCAAATACAGGACAAATGAAAGTGTAGGACAAAAAAAAAAGGGGGGGAAACCCGGTAGTTGAAAGAAGAGTTTTGAACTGAATTTTGAAAACAAATTTTTGTTATAGGCATTTTCCTGATTAGGTACCTACTTTAAGCCGTTATGTACTAATATATTAGCAGAAATTAGTTTATGTCAGAAAAATAAGATAAGGAGAAAAGGCTAGCTGGGTATGGTGGTACATGCCTGTAGTCCCAGCTACTTGGGAGGCCGAGGAAGGAGAATTGCTTGAATCCAGGAGGCAGAGGTTGCAGTGGACCAAGATTGCATCACTGCACTGCAAAGTTGACAGAGTTAGATTCCTTCTCAAAAAAAAAAAAAGAGAGAGAGAGAGATCTCATGACAAAGACACCAAAGGCAATTGCAACAAAAGCAAAAATTGACAAACTATCATCAGAGTGAACAGACAACCTTCAGACTGGGAGAAAATTTTTGCAAACTATACATCTGACAAAGGTTTAATATCCAGCATCTATTAGGAACTTAAACAAATTTACAAGGACAAAAGTGGTCAAAGGACATGAATAGACACTTCTCAAAAGAAGAGCTACATGCAGCCACCAATCATGTGAAAAAAAGCACATCGCTGATCATTAGAGAAATGCAAATCAAAACCACAATGAGATACCATCTCACACCAGTCAGAATAGCTATTATTAAAAAGTCAAAAAAGAACAGATGCTCACCAGATTGTGGAGAAATAGGAAAACTAATACACTGTTGGTGGGAGTGTAAATTAGTTCAACCATTGTGGAAGACAGTATGGTGATTTCTCAAAGACCTACTGACAGAACTATCATTCAACTCAGCAATTCCATTACTTGGGTATATACCCAAAGGAATATAAGTTGTTCTATTATAAAGACACATGCATGTGTATGTTCATTTCAGCACTATTCACAATAGCAAAGACACGGAATCAACCTAAATCCTCATCAATGATAGACTGGGTAAAGAAAATGTGGTACATATACACCATGAAATAAGAATGAGATCATGTCCTTTGAAGGGACATGTATGGAGCCAGAGGCTATTATTCTTAGCAAACTGAAGCAGGAACAGAAAACCAAATACAGTATATTCTCACTTGTAAGTGGGAGCTAAATGATGAGAACACATGGACACATAGTGGGGAACAACACACACTGGGGCCTATCAGAGGGTGGAAGTTAGGAGGAGAGAGAGGATCAGAAAAAATAACTAGACTTAATACCTGGGTGATAAAATAATCTGTATAACATACCCCCATGACATACATTTACTTATATAACAAATCAGCATATCTTGCCCATGTACCCCAGAACTTAAAAGTTTTAAAAAAGAAATATGCGGCTGGTCATGGTGGCTCATGCCTGCAATCCCAGCACTTTGGGAGGCCGACGTGGGTGGATCACAAGGTCAGGAGTTAAAGACCAGCCCGGCCAAGATGGTGAAACCCCATCTCTACTAAAAAAAAAAAAAAAATACAAAAACTAGCTGGGCATGGTGGCAGGCACTTGTAATCCCAGCTACTTGGGAGGCTGAGGCAGAGAATTCCTTGAACTCATGAGGCAGAGGTTGCAGTGAGCAGAGATCATGCCACTGCACTTCAGCTGGGCGGCAGAGTGAGACTCCATCTCAAAAAAAAATATGCCAAGAGAAAAACAGTGTTATGTAAGTCTAACAATTCCATAAGAAATGTATAAAACCCATGAAGTTCAAATGTTTAAAATGTCAACCAGCGAATTATCTCTCTCTCTTTCTTCACCTTTTACAATATATCTTTACTATTTGCTATGGAGTCTGTTGAAATCTGTGTTGTTTTGTGCCTTGCTTGGACCAATAGAATGCAATAGTAGTGGTATCTGGGACTTTCAAGGCCAGGCCTTGAGACCCTGTAGCTCTGTTTTCAGTTAGAGGGAAGCCAACCACCATGGAAAGAAGTCTAGGCCATCCTGCTGAGGAGAGGGGCACTACGACAGTGCGTTCCAGTAGATTCCTGCTATAATGGAAGTACTCATCCAACATGATAGCCACTAGCCACATGTGGTTATTGAGCACTTCTAACATAACTCATTACTGAGAAACTAAATTTTATACTTTATTTACTTTTGATTAATATAATTTTCTATGTAAAAGACATATGTGGCTAGTACTTACCAGATTGGTAAGTGCACCCGTAAGAAAAGAGGTCACATGAGGAAAGAGGCCACATGAAGAACTAATGCATCCCAAATGACTGCCAGCAACAAGGCACCAGATGTGAGAGGCCTCCAACCCTAGTTAAATCTCCTAGCTGACACAAAATGGAAATGGAACAAAGAAATGCTATCCTTGCTGAGCCCTGCCCAAATCCCTGACCTTGAGATTCATGAGCAATAAGATTGTTTCCAGGCATTGAATTTGAGGTAGTTTGTAATTCAGCAATAGATGACTGATATAGACATGGTGACTGCAACAAGCTCCTGCCATCCTAATGAGGACCTGTCTGGTGTAGCCAACTGCCCTTTTCCAGGTGGTATCTTATGTGTCCATTCAAACTGTGATGCTGTTATTCTATAGAAATGTTGACTGCACATTACCCCTAGCTTAAGAAATTGAGATGCTTGATATAAAAGGTGCAAGAAATCAAACCCATTTTCACTTACTAAGCATCAGGATCTTCATATGCAGATTTCAAAGAGAGGTCATTATCATGGGAATGGAACTTTATAACAACAAAGTCTGGGCTCCAGCCACTGGATTTGAGTGTTTCTTCATTGTTCTCAACAGAACCTGTAAGTCTGGATCCCTCCTACTCTCTCCATAAGATAGCCTCCCATCTTTTTCTTCTCAAAGACACAGATTGTCATAACTCTGAGCATATGTAAATATAGCCTACTTAAGGCCAGGGACGTTAGCTGAGCAGACCAGGGCTGAGCAGTGAGAGTCTACAGCATCTATTGATCTGACTCCTCTTGTAGACTCACTAATTTCTCTCCTTCAGCCTCCCCTTTTTTACTGAATTCCTGACTCTGCATTGTATAAATTCCTTCAATATTCCTGGTCACGTGGCATTTTCACTACTTGACTACTTGCCTCTGCTTTCTTTTACTCTCCTGGTGCTACATTAATTACATTTTCAGGATTAAGGAGAAATATTAAATTATTAATTAGAGGGATCCTTGTATCCAAGTGGACTTTTTCATGATTGACTATTCTTATTTTTTATATATAATATTCATAAGCTGACTTATGCATGCTTTCAAGTCTGATATTATTTTGGTGAGGATATATGAAAAGGAGACAAAATATTTATTGAACATTTTCCATTTGCTAAGCATATCACATGCATTATTTTATCTAATTCTCATAACACTCTTTTGTGGGTGCTTCGATTATCTCATTCGGTATTATTGATAAGGAAACCAGGGCACAGGATCTTTAAGTAATCAGACTTGTACAGCTTGTAAAACAATCTCTGTGGTGGAACTGAGATTCAAATCCAGGTTTGTCTGATTCAGAGCTAGTTTCTCAACCTTTAGCCCAGTATGTTGGCCACCTTGCCCACCAGAAAGAATTATTTGCAGTGCTTGTTAAAAATATGGATTCCCAGGACCCAAATCTAGAACTTACTAAATCAAAATCTCCAAGAGTGAGGTCCTGCATTTGGTACTTTCAGCAGGCACCCCTTCCCCCAAAAGATTGATTGATTGACTTAAAATTTTTGTAGAGATGGGGGTCTCACTGTGATGCCCAGGCTAATCTCAAATTCTTGGGCTCAAGCTATGCCCCCCACCTCGGCCTCCCAAAGTGCTGAGATATCAGGAGTGAGCCACCCACTGCGCCTGGCCATTATTATTATTTTTTTAATTTGGAGACCTGGTTTGACTCTGTCACCTAGGCTGGAGTGCAGTGGCACAATCAGAACTTTCTATAACCTTGAACTCCTGGGACCAAGTGATCCTCCTGCCTCAGCCTCCTGAGTAGCTAGTACTTCAGGTGTGAATCACGATGCCCAGCTAATTCTTTTTAACATTTTGTTTCTGTAGAAATGGGATCTTGCTATGTTGCCCAGGCTAGTCTCGAATGCCTGGCCTCAAGCAATCATCCCAAGGTGGCCTCCCAAAGGATTGGGATTGCAGGCTTGAGCCACCGTGCCTGTCCTAGATGATTTATTTTTGAAGCAAGCCTGAGGAGCACTGCCTAACACTGTGCATGCATAATAGACATTCACAAAAGTATTGGTTGGAGCTTCAATATTTCTTTATGAATGGAAGAAATGTAGATGCTTTGTTTTAAACTATTGAATAGTTTTCTTTGTGAAAATTCTTAGAAACAAGGGTGCATATTAATTTGTTCTTGTAAAAGAAATTAAATGGAAGAATACTGTGGTAATATTTTAACTCCTTCAAGAATACTGAATTCAAAAGGTGAATACTGTTTGTAAAAGAAACACAAAATTTACTGATTTGTTAAAAGCTTGTTTTAAAAGGAGCTATAAATAATTTGAATTCCAATTAATGTTTCATAACATAAAAGGGTGGTTAATCTCTAAAAGGAAAAACATTAAGGCTAATTGGATTTTTAAATCTGAAAAGCCCACAGGGAAAGGCTTTTCTTGATTAAAAAATTTAAACTCATTTTACAGCACACATTTTGGTCAGGGTTAGGAAAGGGTAATTAACTTCCCATGGAAGATTCACTAATTACCACCAGAGCAAAATCAAGTTAAACAAGCCCTAAACTTAGAAGAAATGCAAAAATATTTATTATCAGGTGTGGCAAAATCTAACACTTTAAATACTAGGATAATGTATTTAATATTTATGCCTAAATTATATTTTAAGATAGCTCCCACAAATTTCTTAAGTTTTATATGAATATTATTAAGTTGGCTATTTTAGGTTTAGGCTCATTAAGCTTTAGAAAAATCTTTAAAATTATAAAATTTAATAAGCACAAAGCAACTGTATTCTGGATGCGTGGGTTTTATAAAAAGTGATAATAAAATCTTCAGTTTTAAATAATTAATGTTCATTATGGAGACTGGTCTAGTGCCACATTGCCTCAAAATTCAATATTCTGTATTTATTTCAAAAATCTCAAAACACTTTGTAAACATTTTGAAACTTTTAAGATCCATAATGAAAAGAATATTACATTTTTAGAGTTATTTTCACCGGAAAATATACATAGAAATCAATTAAAATCTGTATACTAGCTAATTACAAATAATTTTCAATGAAACATATTTTGTTACTTACATTCTAAATGGATAAGAGCCTGTAGCCCAACATTATGTAATTCTTGTTGATTGGAAAGGGGGCAAACTGTTATTTTAAATGCTTTTTGCAAGTTATTTTCTGTAAGAATGGAGATTGAGATTTGTCATCTAGGGGCTTCTGTCCTTTTTTCTACTGAGTGGGAGGAAAGGGACTAATTCAGACAGGTTCAGAATTTCAGGAAAGTACTTCAAATGCTAATGCATCAGACTGCAATGATTAACCATTCTGCTTAATGACTTAAAAGAAAAGCTTCAATCAGGGCCTGTGAGTATTAAAATGTTAACTGAGAGAAGAGACCTTGATTTTGAGAGGGGAGACCCCCTTGCTTCCTTCTATTTCACCTCCTCCCTCCCCCGCCTTCCAGGTGAGAAGGAGGGTGAAGAAGAAAAAAGTAAAATA
This sequence comes from Plecturocebus donacophilus, assembly GCA_004027715.1. Taxonomy (NCBI): domain Eukaryota; kingdom Metazoa; phylum Chordata; class Mammalia; order Primates; family Pitheciidae; genus Plecturocebus; species Plecturocebus donacophilus. The sequence continues at coordinate 31,586 of PVKP010012031.1, forward strand.
AAATACCAAAGAGCTGGGTAAATAACTCCCCTTTTAGTTTCCAGCATATCTGCTATCTGTTAACCTTGAAAGCACTGCAAATGAATGTTATCCCTGCCGGCTGGAGCCCGGCACTAGCTCAGGGCCCCATGTCTCCCCAGACCAGGCTCCCTCCTGGAAACACCTCTGCCAACAAACAGCTTGTTGGCTTTGTCTTGTCTCTGTAAGCACCCTCCCCTGCTGGTCCCTGCTCATGCTGCATATGAATTAGCAAACCAATGAAGCCAAAAGATTGTAAGGTCAGACGTCCAGCAAATGGACAATAGCATAGTTCCACCTCAGTTTCCCCTTTAGTGTTGTAAGCCTATAAAAGGGGAGAGAAGCTGCAGCTCGGGGAGCTCGGTGAATGAGGCTGTAGGCCCCCTGCAGCTCCTGGCCAAATAAAAAACCATTTCCTTCCTCAGTTCAGTGTTGGAGAGGTTTGTTCCTCACTGCTCCTCGTTCATTTTGAGGAGGACATCTCCAGCAACCTGGCAGGCCAATTCCCTATGATATTCTTAAGTTTTAAAATAAACTCTGATAAAGGCTTCTTCCTGGGGGATTTAAAAGAAGGAATGGGTCTATATTTGAAAGCAAAGTGACCTACAGAAAGTTAGAGGTGTATAGAAGATTAGAGGTAGTAAGGAAAGAAGTCTGGAACAATACTTTTGGAACAAGAACTGACAAGTAAGCACCAGAGCTCTTTGGAAATTTGGAGAAGGCAAGTGGCCTTATGCAGTCATGTGAGATGGGAACAGAGTTCACTTTTCAAGGGTTGGGTTCCCAAGGAGGAAATGCATTGCAACCTCGGCCTAGTCTGCAAGAAGGATTTGAGAGACAATATGACTTAGAAATCACAGCTCATCACAGGAAAATCAGACACATGATAGAAAATGGCCCTGTCCAGAAATAAGAAAAAATTATAGGAACTGGAATTAAGAGAGCATCTATCCAATGCAGACACATTAAAAGCCCTTTTGAGGTACTACTTAGTCTCTCAGACTTTGACTCCTTCACTAGCTCCTCCCATGAGCATCTGAGTATATGAAGTAGATAGGTTCACACCCTGGCGGCTAACTGGTATGCCTGGTGTGCCTGGTGTCCAGTGAGGCAGGGTTGGGAAGTTCCTGTCCCTGCAGATTTGGCTAGCTTCTGCTGCAGTCATCTGTGGCCCATGGACATTTGGTCTGTTCTTAGCTCAGTCAGGACCTGGAGATCTCTCTCCACCGATGACTTACCTGAAGACTGGTTGTCACTCATTGAAACTTCATTTCAGTCTTAGTTTTCCACCTTGAAATCTGTGTTGCTGGACACATCCCAGCTACAGAAGCCCATTTTGATAATCCTCCACCTTCACCACCATACTCTTAGTATTCCTGAGACCATTAAAGCCACTCAGAAACCCAGAAACCTTGGAAAGGAAAGGCAAGAAAATGAGAATCCTGGCATTGACATTTCTCCAACTCTTTTATTTGTAATAACAATAAATACAGACAATATATAGTTTTTCTGAGATACATTTTTAATTATTTTATAGAATTGAAATGTTTTTCTACATGTTAATATGGTTAACATGGACCTCAAAAATGCTAATTTTAGTTCTCATAGCATATGCAAAACCCCACATTCCACTAACAGAGAAATGAAGTAAGTTATGAGTGCAATGTAAATAGCTCTGGGCACTGTTCTTCTGCCTAAACGGGAAAAAGGTCATTCACGCTATTCTCTTGTAGGATAAATAGAAAATTTGTAGTCATGGTTTTATCCATTACTGCCTTTGAAAAGAAACACAGAATTAAATATGAGAATTAACTGAAAACAAATACTCCCCAAACATTAAAAAATTAAGTGAATAAATGACTTTGAATCTATAATTTCACTTTCAAGATCCAACTATATAGTCAACTATAATATATACATGCTCTCCAAAGGTGGGCAGTGCACTTGTATAATGCAATTTCACTCTAAAAAAATGCTTTTGATTAACTTTTCCATTTATTGTACTACAGAAACTAAAGTTGCATAAACTACCTACAATTTTTCCAGAGACTTGGAACATAAGCAAGATTAATATAACAAAAAGAATTAACACATATATTAATAAATTTTAAAGTACAATGTGGTAACATTCTAAAATCTAAAATCCTAACATAAATCAAAATAATTTCCTTTGCATGTGAAAATAAGTCAAAAATATACAGATATACCAAATTGATTCAGACACAACAACTAAAATGTATCTTGCTTCACATGTTGGCTCAATATAATATCAGTTTATTGGAAGCTTTATTATATTACAGGCACTCTGCCAACTGCTGGGCCCAGAAATGCTGAAGATATGTCCCTATCCCTAAAAGTTTCCAGTTAAATGAGGCAGACAGACATATAAAGAAATATTTATGCTACAATATGATACTCATTAGCAGAAGACTATACTCTGAGTTATTTCGGCAATCTTGTTACCCTTGAGACCGACAGCATAATTTGTTGAGCTAGTTAGACGTTTATCGTTGGGAATGTCAAAGTTAGTGAAATGAACAAAACTATCTGATTCATAGACTTATTTAATTATGGCATTGTTTTATAAAAATATTATGCTCTATCCAAATGAACTAACTGCACAGATGAATCTCCAAATTTATATTGTTATTATTATAAGGCTGGTCAATATTGATTTGTGAGCAAATTGTCCTCTCCTTCACCACCAAGGATGTGTTTGGTTTCTATTCTTTGTATACTTTCTGGAGTTTTCTTTAGTGTTTTGAAAAGTCTTCAAACCATATCTAAAGAAAAATTGTTTGACTTACTAAAATTTGGCTTCATAATTCCTCTCCCAGAAAATATGGTTGGGATTATGTTAATGGGCATGAGTAGGAGAAGGAAGACACAGCAGGGCTGTAGTCCAAATAGGATATATAATACTTAAAGAGCTAAATGAGGGAATGACATGTCTGAATTATCTAGCACACTGAGAATAGACAGGGAGACAAGGACCATACATGAAACAGATTCTGTGACACTGGTGAGGCTCAATCTACCATAAAAGCAATAGAACTAGGTAGCACAGCTTGTCCTGAGATAACTGGACAAGGAGATATATAACACCAGCTATTGTGGGAGATGTTAAAGTGCCAGGCATTTGAACAAAAATAAAAATGAGGCCTTGATTTTGGAGGAATGGAAGACATGGTACTGGTTCAAACACTTAAATGACTGGCATGTGAGAAGAGCAACCTAAGACCAAGGGCTGAAGTTATTACAGGAAGGCAGAGTTGTTTTCAGTATTAGGAAAGATTTTCTATTAGAACTGTTCAAACATGGAGACAGTGATTCTTAACCACTGAAAACACCAATTTAGAAACTGAAAAAAAAAAATTACATGTCAGGATGTTTTAGAATTTAGAGGTAATTTCTATATCAGGTTGGCAAGCTGCATTAGCTTCCAAGGTTATTTTCAAATTTGAATGAGTCTATGATTTAGAAGAGCTTTCTTTTGGTAAATGTATAATAGTATTTTCCTGTGATTGAATTCCCCATTTTGATACTAAATTTGATCAAGCATCAGTCATCAAGTATATTTTATAAACACATCTAGATGTTTAATACATATTCTTTCAAGTTATATATTTAACTAAAATCACTATATTTGCCATATAAATACTATGCAGAAAAATAATAATTCAGAAGAAAATTGTAGGTACTGATCTTTCACTTTTTACTCATTATGAAATGAACATGCATCTATGACAAATCAAAGGAAAAATCCCAACTAGCAGCTCACTATAAATGTCAGCACCATTTACAAACTTTTTCTAATTAAAAAAAAAATTCTCTTGAATAAGATAGTTCCAAAAATGGTGTAGTTTTAAGTCTCAGCTCCTATGGAAAAAATCTGAGTATCAGGAACCACTGAAATCAAGTTATTCACAATGCCTAAAATACTAAATATGTTGGAGGAGAAAACATATATCAGAAATGATGGTGAGTGAGATAATGTATAAATAGAATGTAGAAATCTTTGGTCATGCTAATTCATATAGGAAGTTATTGATCTAATGATCTTCCATATGCCACAGTTTTTGGTAAGTGGTCTCATTCTAAAGTATGACTTTATAAAGTGGACAGAAATATGATCCCTATAATTTTCAGCCTTTGTGTTTAGATTGCCATTTAGAGCTGCCCCCTCAGATAACATTTTTGAGATTTATACTTTCAATTCTCAATAAGAGTTTCCACAACACTAGATCCAATTAAACTGAGCATGATGATCGTACAGTAACATTATATATTTAACTACTTAATCATTACATTATAATATTTATTGCATTCAAATCTCAAAATGTAAACAGATATATCCCTCTGTGCTTAATTATGATTTTCAAATGGTATTCCTTGAGCTAATAAGCACACTGAACATATACTCAATTGCTCCTCTTGGTTTCTGAGAAATATGGAATCAAATTGCAGCATGTGGTTGCTAGTGAATACTAATCTAATTTTCAAGGGTAGCACATAATGAATATTGCTGTGAATACGACCTCCTTCACTCCCCAAACCAGAGCCAATTATGGGAATGTAGTTAACTTTGTTTGATTATGCAAATATTCCCCACACTACTTAGTCTCAAAGGGTGTAGATGAACAAAAGGTGCTCCACATTTTAGGAATGTCCATTAACTTTGAATTGATCTCATGTTAAATATACTCTTTTTTGTATTTAATAATACCATATATCTACTTTCAATTTTAGAAGACATTACAATATTAAAATATTTTTGCATGCATAATGCAAATGTAGTGGAGCAAGACAAACGATAATGGATTTAGAAATGTTAAATAGAATTTTTCCACAGGAATGATAGCAATCTGAATAATGAGCATAATTATTTTGTCTCTTACACTGTAGCATTGGCTGAAGGGTATAATGAAAGGAAAACAGACTTAAAAAGACTAAGGGAAGAGCCCATAAAAGGATGTTATTTTCTCTTACCTAACCTTACAGACAGAAAAAACAGCTCCTTCTGGACGTACTGAGAATAGATTTGAGGGATGGATGAGATTTACATGTCAGAAATCCAGAAAGAAGGGTGAGGCCGGAATAATATATACAGGTCTTAGACAGTGAAGCCACAGTCATTAACAAGACCAGAAGATATAACCAAAGTTTAGTCATTGTTCCTGTGTGGTTGAGTTCCTTGAGGACTTTGAAGACACAAACCGTTTTCCAATAAGGCATATAGATCAAATGAAAGTGTGACCTTTATAAGGAGAGGCAAAATCCAAAAGGAGATGAGTTAGTGGAGAGGAGTCTAGCACCGATTGCTATGGTGACCAGGAAAAAAGAAAATAAAGAGTTGGAAGTTTTTTGATTAGACAGAGTCTTTTCCTTGCAGTGATAATTGGTGGATAGAACAAAGGTGCAGATGTGAAGGAAGGGATGGCAATCAGTGAAAATGATTAAAAAGTAACCCACAGCAATTATTTAAAAAAATGAAGGCAGAAAACCTTTTGCATTAGAAAAATGTATTATGTCAAATGCAGAGGGAGCCACCTAGGCCTTGATAACAAGAATGTTTCTGGAAATATTAGCATAAAGCAAAGGCCAATCAGAACAGTAGTGGAAATCAAGAAGATGATGCAACAATGAAGCAATATCAAAAAGGGATTCGATTTTGGGTTTCTCCTTTCTGAAATAGATGAACAATTCCTAAAGTCAGTGATTAAAACAGTATTTATTTTAAACATACTCTATTAATATATATGCTTAAATTAAGAATTCAGTAAATCCACATATAGGTTACTCACTGTGTTATGGTCTTTCTCAAATAATTTGTTTTCAAAGCCACACACGTAAACAAAAGCTCCACTGAATTTTCCATTTTTTTAAATACACAAAGTGCAGAACCAACTATTCATGTGCTTATATAAGAAGGCCACCAATTCTACAGAAAAATCTTTATGCACCTGTTATCTAATCAGGAACAGTTCTTGATTTTTAAACTGCATGAAAATTTACTCTAATATTTCATTCCACTTTGAAAAATACATTTGGAACTTATGGTTGCATAAATTTATATGCTAAAATAACAAAATCTTCATTTATGTATATTTCTACTTAGAAACACAGTTTTAAAGAATATGCACATTTGGGAAACATTAACATTTACAACTGAGTGTAGAAAACTACATTTGGTTCAAGAGAAATACAATATACACATTACCTGAGATGTAAAGCAGGGGTCTTAAAACCTAAAATGCCTTTATCTTTTAAACTGATAAAAGAAACATATACTCTTAGAAGGCAGAATCACCTATCTGCGAATAATGACAATACTTTTTCATTGTTTTGGGTAAAGATCAAACATCTACACAGATGCAGGTTGTGAATACTACTATCAATACCAAAAGCTTAGTCTTTTTTTTTTTTAATTTAGAAAGTAATTCACTAAGAATAATTTACTTAAGTAGCAAACCAACATGATGCTTTATAGTTGGTATACATCAACACAGAAAATTGATTTGGTACTAATTTAAATCCTGAAATGTTTTATGTAGCTCAGTTTGGACAAAGTTTAAGAAATGCAATTATTATGATCCACTTAATTAGAGGTCAGTTTTCTATATACTTAATTAAGCTGGAACCTAGCAATGATACATAAAATGTATTTTAGTACTACCATCCCAGAATCCAAAAATTTCCCCTTAAGGGTTACATGTTAACATAAACTCAGGCCAGGTATAACTCAGAACTACTAATCAAATACAAAATGTTAATTTACTAAGATTGAACCAGAATATGAGAGAGACTGCTAGAAACTGAAACCAACTAATACTGAAAACTAATAGAATCAGCATTTTTTAAAAGCATTTAAGTAACTGCTAATAGCATTATAAGATGGTACTTTTAATGGAAAAATGAGTCATTAAAAAAGTTGAACTATGTTTAGTATACAGTTTATAAAGCTGGGAAAATATATTTCTGAACTTAAAAAGGATAAAAAAAAAGGTACCTAAAACAAGTTAACCAATCATCACAAATGATAGGAATTCAACAACTCTTATACCCACAGTAACAAGTTTTTCGCCTCTAATTTATTTTTTACTTCATATAAGATACAGTGTAAGTAATTCATTTTTACTCTCTCAAGAGATTCCTCCCATTTAAATAGCACAAATCTTTTATGAACAGAGTACTTTAAAAATCAAAGTGTCAAAGTCCATGAATGTAGTTTCATGAGAAAATACTAAGTATTCTGGATTCTCCAAGGTTATATTCAATATAATTTTTGGTAAAATGTATTTTGTATTTTAAGTTTTTGGAAATGGTTTATTCATATAGTGTGCATACATAGTAACTGAAAGCAGGAACATGTTATTTCATTAAGATGTATAGGCCTTTTTACTTATCATTTTGGTTAACAAATTTACTTTAGGTTACTAGAACTGGAATTGTTTTAGAATGTTCAAGCACATAGATTGGGAAACCATGGGTCTCTGTATTTATTAAACTGAATCACCTGGCAGTAAAATTCTGTTAAGGCTCTCGGCATTGGTGAAACTTCTTCCCACTCAGACCTGTTGCTATGGTAGACCTGCACTTCATCTGTGATTTCATCTGGTGCATAATCACCACCTAATATATAAATTTTATCTTCAATTCCAATTGCACCTGCATTAAAGCCTGCACACTCAAAAGATCCTTCGCCTTTCCAAACACAAGTGTCTGGACAAAAACTATAAACCTTATAGGTGGAAAGGTCACATATATACAGTGTACAGTTTACTGGGACAGCTTTAATTAATGTTGCATGAAAAAATTGCCCAAACTCTGCTACTAGTTCAGACCACTGATCAGTTGTAGCATTGTATTTAAAAAAGCAATCAAGCGATGGGTTAAAAGCATCTGTAATCTCTACTTCTGATCCAAGAACATAAATTACATTTTGGCATGCACTTGCTTCTGGATAGTATATGCCTCTGGGTAATGGGCTAACAGATATCCATTCTTTGGAAAGAGGGTTGTAAGATTCAACATCTAAGAGACTTTTAATGTCCCGGGATCCTCTAGTTTTTCCACCTATAACAAATAATCTATCGAGAGCCATAACTGATGTATGCATGGTTCTTGGTGTTTTCATAGTTGATACCAAGAAGAAATCATTTTTAACTGGACAGTAGCACCAGGTTTGATCAGTGGCATCATGATATGACTCACCAATATGTAGTCGAACCGTTCTACAACATTTCCCTTTGCAACCACCTGTCAAGAATATTTTCTCTCCGTAACTAGAAAGACTAGATCCTGGCAAATCAATCAGGTGTGATTGCGGCAGTATTTTCCACGAATCAGTTTTAATATTGTAGCAAAATGTATATTGATTTTCTCCATTTTCCTCAGTTTTGTGAATGAATATGTATTTTTCAGTTGTGGATGGTCGAGCATCAGGGAAGAGTCCACCAGAACCTTGCACACACTTAATTGCATCCATGATTATGTCAAAACAGTTTGTGCTTTTGAGTAAACTCTCTTCATTGAACAGACAGTCCTGAAGTGTCTCCTCAGATAACTGATGTAGTCTTACTTTTTTAATCAAATGAGGCAGATACTTTTGCCTTGATTCTAAGTTATGTTTAGTCCAATTAAGGACAACTTTCAGTACCATTTCTTCTTCGGGAACATTTAATTCATCTGATTCCAGACATTTTTGTAGTACTCCAAAATTCATCTCTAAGAAATCACTGGATTTAAATAATAAAGAAAAGTGATTTTGTACAAAGTGCAATGCATGATCAAACAAACTGGTGGAGCCATAGCTATCAGATATAGATAACAACTGTAAACAATTGACAAGATTAATACTTTTTATTAAAAAGTCACTGCAAGCTTTAGATAGGAAGGAAACTTGAAGAAATGATGACAACTGGAAGAACATTTCCACATTATCATCTGTTATTTTTGTTTTTCCTGTATAGGCGTAATCAAGAAATGCTTTTACTGCTTTGGAGGACAAATTAGTAATGGTAACACTTCCATCATCTCTTTCTTTCATGTTTACTTCAAACATAGCCCTGCAAAAATAAAAAACACAGAAAAACAACAGGGATATTTTATTCCATAATTATTTTCAATATTACCTTAAAGAGTTTTCCTTTACTCTTGACTTAAAATATATTTATAAAATCATATTTTAATTGCATTCTGTTTTAATATCTAGAATTACATACCACTTTTTAATCTGCCAACAAACATATTACAAAATGCCTATAGTACACAATATGTACATTATAGCTGAGCTATAGGAACTAATAAAAAATACTATAAAAAGATTCAAATTTTGTATACTAATTTGTTCTTATATATTATTAATACTATTAGGGCAAAATCTTCCTGATGGCCAAATTTCTTTATTTATGGATTAATTGGTATCAACTGTGCTGGTGATAACTAAAATTACTTAAAATATACTTATTTAGGGCATAGGATTTAAAAGTCTCTTTCAAATTTATCTTCGATTTCACATTAATGAAACAGAAAAGAGTACAGTGAGATACCTGATGTTTCCTGTGACTCTATTTGTGTGGGGGAAATTCACCAAATAAGATACATGTCTAAAAAGCCATTTTAAATAGTTCTTTAGGGAAAAGGGAATGTGATTTCCTAAAACTAATAACAGTGTACCACATCAAGCAAAAAGGTAAAAAAAAAAAAAAAAAAAGTTTGGTAATAGGCACCGAGAGATGGAGATAGGTCCCCAAATCTGAATAATTAGACCAGCTTGAAAGTTCTTCATAATAAGTTTTGTTTTATCTCACTACATGGCAAAGCTGACAGAATCTAAGGAACTGGGGTTTCTTTGGCTCAGTTTAGGTAAAAATACAAATTATTTGGAAATGTGTAGGCATGAAACAAAATCCATTTTACTGTTGGTTCTGGTTTAACAATGGTTTGTATTTGTGCCAGTATTGTCCAAGATATCTTTCTGAGCAGTGTTCCTAGTATTCTAGGGAAAACCAATTTACTTATTAGAGTGTACTCCAGAAACTAATGAAATCTATTTAAAAAGTACAACATCTAACTGAAAAATATGAGGAGACTTGCAAATAAGGAATATCCCTTAGAAAAAGGATGACAAAATGCCTTCCTACAATGCTATTTATTACTTTATAAATAGCTATTTATCAGCTTCCACATTTTCTTTGAGAAGACACATGTAAGATTATGTTTGTATACTTCATCCTTATTCATCTTAAAGTATCCAGTTGACATCTATCTCCAATTTACCATCTCATAAAGTACATATAAAATGTGTGTGATTCCTTTTCAATTTCTTGTCTCCAATGACCTCCTATCTTAATAATTTTATTTTCCAAAAACACTGTAAGAGGGATATTTTCATATATTGTGCACTTTTCTGACATTTTTTACATTTTCAATATTCTATTAAGTGAGTTTGATCATATTTTGAATTAGTAGCATTACAGGAGAGTGTAAATTGTCAAATTTCTATTACATATGTACATATTTTAATGTGAACTGTGTACTCATTTAATAAAGTAGTATATATAATAAAGGATCTGATATTTTTGTTATTTAAACTAGGCAGAAAACTTTAAAAATATATTGGTCTAACAGTAATTTTAAAAACTAAAAGCAGACCTATAAAAAACTAGCAGTAAGTTGAACAAAGAACTATGGGCAAAAATTGTGTGTAGATAAATTTACTAAAAAATAACATCAAGAAGAGTGCAAGACTACAAATTCAAATGCCTACATAAGAGTATTTTATTAGCATGAAAACATTACAGGGAAATCAAGCTGTGTGTTCACACCAGATTATTTGTATTTTTTTGCTAGGTTTAGAAATAATAATCATTGCAGCTAATATTAACTGAATGTAGTAGGTACTATGCTAATTATTAGTTACATATTTTTTCATTTAAGCAATATAATTCTGTGAGTTAAGTCCTAGTTTTATAATCCTACTTTTTTACAAATGAGGAAACTGAGGCCTGAAGGGGTTAAGTAACTTGCCTAATAAAACATGTCTAGTAAACGATAGAGCTTGGATTTAGATTTAGGGCATATGTATTAAGAGGCCAATTACTTAACCATTGTACTACACAGCTTCCTGTGATGAAGAGGGGACCTGAAGGATAAGGGAGCAGAAAAGAGTTACACAGAAGAAAAGCTAGGTTATAAAAAAGGAGGGAAGACACTGGGAGAAATGAGAGTGGCAGAGTATAAGACAGTAAGGGCCCCAGTGAAGTTCAAAGAATAACTTTGATTACCTGAGAGAAGAAATAAAAAGAACAGATGATGACATGTAGTCGAATTAGGCAAACAGCTAGTTCAAGACTTGTAGCCTCCATGGCCCCAGTAAACTGTGCTGCAGTACTAAGCCATTGCTCCCAATTTTAAAGCAAGAGCCCCTACAGGTGTTTCGTAGGAAGTATATATAAATAAATGTTTGCTGAATGAAATCTAGCTTGTAAGATTTACTCTGAAGGCAATAAGTGTGCGGTCTAATTAGATGCTGGTAAAAAAAATAGGGGTTAAAGTGAGGATTCAAAACAGTATAAATTAACTTGCATATAAAAGATGCATCTTGGTATTTCTACATCTTAAATCTTATTTTTTTAATCCAGTTTATTTACTGGAGATTTAAACCCTGCTTAATTCATATTAAAATTGCTTCCACAAATGAACATAATGCAAAATATTGCAGTTAGGATTTAAGTTTCTTGTAGTATAACCAGCGAGGCTGAATATCAGGGTTTCATCAAAAGGGGCTTGTCTAATGATCAAGACGCCTCCCAGGATAGTACTCTCTTGATACAATTAACACAGTAATTGCAAGGTCATGTGTCTCAACCTTAACGTTGCAGAAAAAGAAACTGTTGTCATCATAGTGATTACTGCAGTGTTATGATCAGGACATTCTCTTTAGGGTAATCTACATGGGAAACCAAATTATATTCAGAAGGTTGCTTAGAATTAGAACAAGTTGGGTGCTTTCAAGAAATGTTTTATAGTTAAGAAGTACTTTTCCCTAATATAAGGGTATCTTTGCCAAGGAGAGGATAAATTTTTAAATCCTCTGAGTTAGAGGCACCTCCCCCCATAATACATGAATACAACATAGGACTGAAATTTACTTTTCTCTCAAAGTCATTTTCTTCAAACTTTGCTTCCATTTTTTTTCAACCTGTCCTGTCGGCTTTTTCTAAAATAATACAATACCGGGATTCCCCCCAAAAAACCTGACCAATCAAAAAAAATTTTTTTTGTCCCAGAATATTTCAAATAATTAATGTTCCAGAGAACTTTGGGAAATGGTGACCTGGGAAGACCTATACTTTAAAAAAAAAAGTAGTTTTAAATTATCTCCTACTAAAAAATCATTAGTTAATCTTGGTTCTAATTAGTTTTTCTTTGTTTTTGTTTTGAGACAGAGTCTCGCTCTGTCGCCTAGGCTGGAATGCAGTGATACAATCTCAGATCACCTGCAACCTCAGCCCGTTCAAGTGATTCTCGCACCCTCAGTCTCCCATATAGCTGGGATTACAAGTGCACGCCACTGTGCCTGGCTACTTGCATTTTTAGTAGAGACGGGGTTTCACCATATTGGCCAGGCTGGTCTTGAACTCCTGACCTTAGTTGATCCACCTACCTCAGCCTCCCAGGGTGCTGGGATTACAGGTGTGAGCCACCATGACTGGCCTGATTAGTTTTTTTTTTTTTAAGAATTAGAAATGACCGTTGCATGTTCCTGTGTGTAGCATAAAACAGAACTTAATTATCCAAATCAGAAAATCAGAGGCATAGACAACGTAAAGTACCTGAAAAAGTCACTGCATGCTGCTAACACACAACGATGACATGGGATTATTTCATCTTTCATAATTATTTTGAAATCATAGAAGACATTTTGTTCTCTAAAATTCTGTAGTACACTTAAGATTTTTTGTCCATGATCTTCTGATATAAGGAAGTTGTTTTTCTTCTCAGATGGAATTCCATTACAGGTGTTTCGTTGATTGAAAGCATATGAATTATCCATAGCCAATTCCATATGTCCTTAGAACTAGAATTAAAAAAAAAATCACTGATGTAGTAGAAGCCTAATGCAAGTTTCAGACTCCAAATTTTGCCCTCTTGATGTCAAATATACAAAAATGGTCACTAAGAAAAATAATAAGTCAGTAAAACTTGTTATAAACATTTGTTTTCCTGACATTTAATAGTAAATTCCTTTTCAATTTTCATAAATGTTGACCTCATTGGAATAAAAAGTATATTTTTCATAAGTGCTAACATTCAAGGCTATGTAATTGTGTTAAATAGCAAAATGTACAAGTTGTATAAATGGCTTATATATGATTTCACTACATGATTAATATTATTATTATACATAAGATGTGTTATTTCTAACATAGTTATTGAGTATATACCCAACACAATCCCTCACTTTTTCAATCCATTCTCTTCTGGTAGCAAAGTAGCTATTAAAATGCTGATCTTGGAGCATAAACTATATGGCTTGTAAGGTTAGACTTATACAAGATAATTGGTTGAAAAAGATCAAAGTGTTAGATTAATTTATTATGGCTTTAGTAAAGAAGAAAAAGGCAAGCACTTTTCCACGTTGGCCTATTTAAAAGTAGGAAGGAAAACTGCATATATCTTAATTAAGAAATATTTTTTAAACATGAGGTCAGAAATCCAAGATAGGTAAATATCAGATAATTGTGACTATCTTGAACTGCAAATTAAGCTCTAAACATAAAAGTTGTATCATCAAAACAAGGAAGTAGGAAACAGAAGAGAAGATTGGGAACTTGGGGAGCCAGACAAGTAGAAAACCTTGATTCTACATTTGTGTTCCAGTTATCATCCCAAAACTTAGTGACTTAAAACAGCAATTTATTATCTCTCATGGTCCTGTGGGTTTAGATAATGCTTCTTGCTTGGAAGCTTTCATATAACTACAGGCAGATGGCAGCTGTGGCTGAAGCTATCTGAAGGCCTTAACTGGATTACATGTTCAGTATGGTTTCCTCATTCACATTTCTTATGAGTCAGCTGGGATGGCTTAAACAGATGGGGCTCTTTCTCCTTTTATTGTTTTTTTCTGAGAACACTTAAATATTTTTTCATTCATTTAAAAATAAGAATAAATTTTATATAATTATATTGACTATATTTAATATATGTATTATACATATTCACATATATCCATTTTATATTCATACCTAGGTATGTAACTATACATAACTACAAAAACATATAAATGGATAACTGTAAAATAACTATTTTCCAAAACAAAACAAAAAAAGGTTTCTTGAGAAGGGTTACAGTTTTTGCAAATCTCTTTAACATCTGGCTTAATAGGACAACTAGATTCTCATATCTGCTTCTTTATTCAATCTTTTGTGAAATCATATACCATGTGGCCACACATCTACAACCATGTGATCTTTGACAAACCTGACAAAAACAAGCAATGGGGAAAGGATTCCCTGTTCAATAAGTGGTGTTGGGAAAACTGGCTAGCCATACACAGAAAACAGAAACTGGACCTCTTCCTTATACCTTATATAAAAATTAACTTAAGATGGATTCAAGACTTAAATGTAAAACCCAAAACCATAAAAAACCTAGAAGAAAACCTAGGCAATACCATTCAGGACATAGGCATGGGCAAAGACTACATGACTAAAACACTAAAAGCAATTGCAACAAAAGCCAAAATTGACAAATGGGATCTAATTAAACTAAAGAGCTTCTGCAGAGCAAAAGAAACTATCATCAGAGTGAACAGGCAACCTATAGAATGGGAGAAAATTTGTGTAATCTATCTATCTGAAAAAGGTCTAATATCCGGAATCTACAAGGAACTTAAACAAATTTGCAAGAAAAAAACAAACAGCCCCACCAAAAAGTGGGCAAAAGATATGAACAGACACTTCTCAAAAGAAGACATTTATCTGGTCAACAAACATGAAAAAAGCTCATCCTCACTGATTGTTAGGGTTTTCTCTTTCTTAACGCACCCTCTCCAAGTGGCTAGCTGGAGCTTCTTCACAGAATGACAGTTTCAGAGTGGCTGGGCTTCTTGAATAAAGCTTGGTTCTCCCAGAGTGGGTATTCCAAGAGGCCTGGGTGGAAGCTAGATACTGGAGAAGTAGTCTAAATTGTCCTACAGCCTCAATTAAAGCTCCATTCTAGGACCAAGACAAGCTACTGTTGTGCTGTGCAATACAGTAACCATGAGCCATGTGTAGCTATTTAAATTACATGTAAGTAAATACAATTAAAAATTCAGGTCCTTCATTGCTCTAGCCACATTTAAGTGGTCAGCCATATGTGATGTGATGAGTGACAACCTGTTTGGGCCACAGGGTGCCCCCATTTTTGGTTAAACATTACTTCTGGGTATATCTATGAGGGTGTTCCAGATGAGATTAACATTTTAATTGGTAGACTGAGTAAAGCAATTGGCCTCCCCAATGTAGATGTGCCTTATCCTATGTATTGAAGGTCTCAATAGAACGAAAGGTTGAGTAAGAAGGAACTCTTTCTCTCTGCCTGACTTCAAGCTGGAACTCAAACTATATGCCATTAGCTCTCCTAAGTCTCCTGCTTGCTGACTACAAATCTTGGGTCTTCTCCACCTCCATAATCACATGATCACATGACTTAATTCCTTATAGCTTCTCTGTCTCTCTCCATATATATTTATGTATGCTTGTTTCATATATATAAAAAACAAACACACATATATATAAAACAAACACATATACCTCTGTAGTAAAAATAAATATGCATATGTATAGTACAAATACATATACGTGTGTGTGTGTGTGTGTGTGTGTGTGTGTGTGTGTGTGTGTGTAATATATATATCCCTTTGGTTCTGTTTTTCTGATTAAGTCAGACTAATACATCTGCCTAGAGACTACTGAATTATGCAAAGCAAATATAAAACATTCTCATCATCACAGAAAGTTCCACTGGATAGCTATTATACTGTCTGGAAAAACAGTGTGCCTGTGTGAATATGTGTGTGCCTGTGGAAATGTGTGTGTGCCTGTGTGTGCAGAAGAAAGTAATAAGTTGTAATTGGCTGTACTGCTGGAAATCTAAGTGACTTGTAGAAATAAATTTTTACACAGTATTCTGAGTAACTGTGAATAGGGAGACATTAAAAATGAGAGTGGATATCATGGAGGAAGAGAGATAATGAAAGGCTTAGATGTTATTTCTAAGGAAAAGGAACTAGAGAAAACAAAACCAATACAATGGATGAAGATATATATATGTGAGGTCAGAAAGAGAGATCAAGAGAGAGAGTGCAAGATTGATTTATTATAAGCTTACATGATAACAGAGGCTAAGAAGTCCCAAGATCTACAACCAGTTAGTTGGATACCCAGGAGAGCTGACAGTACAGTTTCAGCACAAGTCCAAAGGCCTGAGAACCACCACAGCTAAGTTTCAGTCCAAAAGCTGGCAGGCCCAAGAACAGTCAGTTTTTAAATTTGAGTACAATGGCAGGAAAAGACTAATGTATGTCCCAGCTCAAACAGGCAGGAGAAATTTCCTATTACTCAGTCTTTTATTCTATTCAATTCTTCATTTGATTGGATAAGGCCCACCACACAGGAAAATCTGCTTTACTTGGGCTCCTGATTCAAATGTTAACCTCATCCAGAAATATCCTCATAAACATATTCAGAATATCTGACCAAATGTCTGGGCACCAGATGGCCCAGTCAAGCTTATATGTGAAATTAACTATCATAACAGTTCAAATGTTGACTTAACAATGTTGATGATATATGACCTAGGATAGAAAAAGAGTATTCCAAATTAGAGTGAGGCATAAAGACAATTATATATGGCTAATGTCCCAGGACTAATTCTTCACCTCACAAGATATCTTCATAAGTGACTTGTAAGACTGTTTTTTAAAATTATACGTTTTCTCTTCTTTTCTAATATTTATAAAATACACAGATGTGAAATTGTGTATTTATATATTTGCTTGCATAAAATTTTGTGTTTTATAATTGCTTGTATAAAAATCATATATCTTCCCAAGAGTATGATATAATGTTGTTAAATAAGGTGGCCATTAGCCTGAGGTTATCTCTGTAACCAGCCCTCTTATATAGGAGAACTGAAACTTAACTTGGAAACATTTATTGTATCTGACTTAAAAACCAAAAACCAAAAACAAGCCTTAGCCAATAACAACCAGCCAACCAGCCTATTGGTTACAAATAGGGAACTTCCATCAGACAATATCCAAATAAGGCAAATGCCTAGCTGTAGTCAATCAGGTAATTTCTCTACTTTGTTTCCATGTTCAACCTATAAAAGCTTGCTGGTCACACTGCTGGAGTGGAGCTCTCTGAACCTCTTTCAGTTTTGAATGCTACCTGATTCATGAATTATTCTTTGCTCAAATTCTGTTAAATTTTATATATCTAAAGCTTTTCTTTTAACAATGAGAAATGAAAGAAAAAGTAGGTAATCAGAATCAGGCTTGAGTTCCAATGCTGGTTCAGCATTTACTTGTGACATATTTGAGGCAAATGACTTCTAATATTTTATTATTCTCATCATCTGTAAAATGAGGATAAACTAAATCTATCTAGTTGTTTTGCTGAGAATATTAAAAAACACATAATTTAGCATATAATATGTGTGAAATAAGTGGAAGTTAAGTCTTATTTTCTAAAAAATTTAACAGAAAAGCAAATCATTTAAATGACATTAATCAAGAAGTTTACACGTATAAAATAGTAGGGGAAGGGACAAGAGAAGAAGCTCTCTAATAATTCCTAGGGCATAAGAGCAAAGTTGAACACAAGAGCTATCATTGCAAAGTCTCGTTTTATCTGGAGTGTCAGAATCAAAGGAAATAATAAAGAGAATTGGTGGGAGACTGGAACCAGCCTCCCTAACTTCATGATGATGAAAATATATGTTTAAAAGGAATAGCCAGGGGCTGGGTACAGTGACTGATGCCTGTAATCCCAGCACTTTGGGAGGCTGAGGCAGGCAGATCAACTGAGGTTAGGAGTTCAAGACGAGCCTGGCCAACGTGGTGAAACCCAGTCTCTCTGAAAATACAAAAATTAGCTGGGCATGATGGCAGGTGCCTGTAATCCCAGCTACTCTGGAGGCTGAGTTGGGATAATCACTTGAGCCCAGGAGACGGAGTTTGCAGTGGGCCAAGATCATGTCATTGCATTCCAGCCTGGGTGACAGAGTGAGAGGTTGTTTCAAAATAAATAAATAAATAAAAATAAAAGGAATAGCCATGAAGTATTTATACTGTGCAAAGGGCATGCAAAGCAGGTAAACAGACAATATGATTGAAAACAGTCTATACAAGTTTGATAGATATATGTTAATGCTGTGCAAAAGATTAAAGTGTCCTCTCAGTGTCACAATGTAGCCAAGATGTTACTCCTGGTCTCAGTCTCCAGTCTAGTGATGAGGTGGGGCATCAATAACCTGTAACAGTAATGTAGGGCATCTCTATGACCTGTCTAAAATAATTACAGAATTGGTTGACTCAGTCCAGATCACCTAAATGCCCCTTGGAATTACTCTATATTTTCATCCACTAAAAGATATGTATTTAAATACCTCTATGTGTTAGAGGAAGTTAGATGTTGAGGATCAAAAGATACATTATCTCCTATAACTTTAGATTGCTCTGGATTTCCAAAAGTTCTCTCAAAGATTAGCATAATAGATGTTGGCAGGGATATTTGATCAACATGGAACATTCTAAAGCAGTAATTACTACCCCAGCCTCCAGGCTATCCAGCAGGGGAGACATGCGGAAAAGGATGTGGGTAGATACTGAATACTTGTTTCACAATGTTTTTGTTCTATACACGATCAATATGTATGCATATTATTTGTGGAGCACTTGCCACAAACCCGGTGCTGGTCTAGATGGATTGAAAATATAGTGGAAAATAGAATTTGTGAATGACACAAAGTGAGCAAAGTATATTGCAGAGGAAGAATTCACAAAGAACAGTGAGAGAAATGGAGGAAACCAGGAGAAGTAGTAGAAACTAAGGGAAGACAGTTTCAAGTATGAAGTTGTCACCTATATCATGAAAAGGAGATGGAAAAAAAGTCACTGATGATTTAGGGGTGGAGTGAGAACAGATTACAGTGGAGTTAAGTGGAAATAATGGGCACAATTTATATACATTTGTTTTTAAAAGTTCATCAAAGCCTGGTGCAGTGGCTCATGCCTGTAATCCCAGCACTTTGGGAGGCCAAGGCAGGTGGATCACCTGAGGTCAGGAGTTCCAGATCACCCTGGCCAACATGGCAAAACCCTCTCTCTACTAAAATACAAAAATTAGCCAGGCATGGTGGTGGGCACCTGTAATCCCAGCTGCTTGGGAGGCTGAGGCAAGAGAATTGCTTGAACCCAGGAGGCAGAGGTTGTAGTGAGTTAAGATTACACCACTGCACTCCAGTGTGGGCAACAGAGCAAGACTCTGTCTCAAAAAACAAAAACGTTCATCAAAGTAGGGACTAGAGGAGCATGCAGATACCAGGAAATTTTGTTGTGTTTTGTTTTGTTATAGATGAGAGAAACTTGAGCATATTAATACACTGAAAAGAAAGGGCATGTATGGAGGAAAATTTTGACAATGATCACAACAATCTAAATTCAATATCTACATCCACATCACACAGCAAAAGTTATTGGACCTTTAAACCAATAAACTGGAGAACAATATAGGAAAACTTCTATTTGTTGACAGGTAAACATTGATAGGCAAATAAATGGTTAGAAACTGAACTTTTACAGTTGTTTAGTGATGTAATGAGAATGAAGGTATCAGGATTCATCATCAATAATTTATACTATTATTTCATCCACATTCATAATAATCCTTTAAGATTGGTATTAATTAGTACTTTTTCAAACAGTAAATTGAGGCTCAGAGATTAAATAACATGCCTAAAAACATAAAACTAGTAGAAACATGCTTGTTCCACTAAACATCCATGTTCTTTCCAAAACGAATCATTCTGACCCTGGATTTTAATGTTAAATAAAAGCCCAGGAAACAGTTTTAGTGCTCCTTAGATCCAACCATAAATGTACTTGTCAAAAGTTACCACAGCAATTTAAGATCATTCTTAATAAGAATGATATACATGATAATAATAGCATATATTTGCTGAGCCAGTAAGCTGTGCCAGGCACTGGCCTACAGAGTTCACATAGTATTTAATTTGATTCTTATAAATATAACCCCTAAAAAAAAAAAAAAAAAAACCCTGGAGGTACAAATACATATAAATAAATATATATTGAAGACAAATAAACGAAGACGATGAAAAGTGGAAAGATGAAATCAAACTGACTAGTGACCTGAGGAACAACACAGTGGTGAGTCCCCTGGGTTTTCCTTTTGCCTAATATCTTCCAGATTCTACAAAAGCTGCAACCCTGATACACCAATGGGCACACACATAAACAGCCCCCAAACTGCCCTCTTTTAAGTCACAGAACCAGATAAGGAGCAACCTAACAAGACAGAAAAGTTTTAAGAAAATAACCACTCTACCACAGCAGAAGATCACAAAAAAAAAAATTCTGGCTCTATACCCACCCAAGCCTGCAAAGGTACAATGGAGAGCCTAGAATTTCACCAATGATAGGCTATAATGAGGTGGTTCTACCATTCTCCTCCTATCCCCCAACTAGAATCATATCAGAGAAGGCTAAATAATCACTAAAACATCTATGCAGGCCAGACGTGGTAACTCACTCCTGTAATTCCAGCACTTTGGAGGCCGAGGCAGGCAGATCACCTGAAGGCAGGACTTCTAGACCAGCCTGGCCAACAGGGTGAAACCCCACCTCTACTAAAAATACAAAAATTAGCCATGTGTGGTGGTGGGCACCTGTAGTCCTAGCTACTTGAGAGGCTGAGGCAGGAGAATCGCTTGAACCCATGAGGCAGAGGTTGCAATGAGCCGAGATCGTGCCACTGCACTCCAACCTGGGCAACAAGAGTGAAACTCCATCTCAGAAAATAATAATAATAATAATCTATGCAAGAGATACCATTCATAAGTCACTAATTACTAAATCAAAAGGAAATTCTAAAAACGTTCAAGTAAGCCACAGGAAGACAGAAAAAAAAAAAAAACACTGAGAAATAAAAACAGAATAAATAGAAATCAGAAAATAAATGGCAGATTTCAATACTGACATAACAATAATTGCACTAAATGTAAGCAGTCTACATACACAAATTAAAAGACAGATTACCAGAGTAGATTAAAAAGTGACCCAACTTTATGCTTCCTACAAGTAAACTCACTTCAAATATAATACGTAGGTTGAAAGTAAAAGAATAGGAAAATATATACAATGCAAACCACTAATTACAATAAAGCAGGTATGGCAATATAATTACAAGATAAAGTAGACCTGAGCAAGGGAAAGAAATATTATGTAATGTCTACCCACCACCAAGAAGACTAGCAATCAAAAATGTATATGCACCAAATGATAGAGCTGTAAAATATGTGAAGCAAAAACTGGTAAAACTGAAAAAAATAGACAAATCCACTATTATAGCTGGAGACTTCAACACTCTTCTCTCTAAAATTAATAGAACTAAATAAGAATTCAGTAAGGATAGAGAACTCAACAATTATAGAAAACTCCACCTAACAACAGCAGAATACATATTCTTTCCCAGTGCTCATGGAGCATATATCTAGATAAATCATATCCTGTCCCACAAAAACAAACTTCAAATTATTTAAAAGAATTGAAATCACACAGATTATACTTTTTCACCACAATGAAATCAAACTAGAAATCAGTAACAAAAAGATAACATAAACATCTCCAAGCACTTGGAAACAGAATAACACACTTCTAAATAATCCATGGGTCAAAGAGAAACTTTCAAGTATAATTTTAAAAATACATTAAACTGAATAAAAACTAAAATACAATATACCAAAATGTGTGAGATGCAACTAAAATAGTACTGAGAGGAAAATGTAGAGCATTAAGTGCTTACATTACTACAACTGACCCAATATGCAACATATTATTTGAACAGCCCTGTAACCATTAAGGAAATTAAATTTACCAAAAGTTTAAAGAAGAATTAATACCAGTTCTACAATACTACACAACTTCAAGAAAATAAAAGAAAAGGGAAGATTCCCAATTAATTTTATGAAGTGAGTATTATTATGGTACTCCAAAGACAGTACCCCAAACAAACAAAAAACGAAACCCCATACTATAGACCAATAGATGTAAAAATTGTTTTAAAAATATTAGCAAAAAAATTCAGTAATATATATAAAAGGAATTATACACTATGTTCAAGTAAATTTATCCAAGGATGTAAGTAAGGCTGGTTCAATATTTGAATATAAATTAGTATAATTTATCTTATTAGGCAGCTAAAAAAGAAAAATTACAAGATGCAGAAAAAGCATTTGAAAAAATACAACACCCAGTTATGGGAAAAACTCTTAGCAAAAGAGAAAGAGAGGAGAAAATATCCCCCTTCTCAACTTGATAGAGAAAATCTACAAAAAACTATAAGTAACATTATGGAATGCCTTCCCCCTAAGATGAGGAAAACAGCAAGGATATCCACCCTTACCACTGCTATTCATCATAGTACACACTTATTTAGAAGTGTATTATTCAGTTTCCAAGTGCATGTAAGCTCTAGCCAGCACACTAAAGCAAGAAAATTCAATAAAAGGCATATATATTGGAAAGGAAGAAACAAAACTGCGTCTATTTGCAAATTCCAAGATAGTGTATGTAGAAAATCCAAAGGAATCTACCAGAAAAAAAACCTCATAGAACTAATAAACAAGTTCAGCAATGCCACAGGACACAAGAGCATCACATGAAAATCAATCATATTTCTATATACAAGCAATACATACATAGAAACAAAAATTAAAAGTACAATAGTTCAAAACAAAAAAGTGAAGTAAATACTTAGGTATAAATCCAATAAAACATGCACAGGACTTGTATACTGAAAAATATAAAATGCTAACAAAATAAATCAAAGAAAACTAAAATGGAAAGACATGCCATGTCTGCTAATGGGAAGGTCACCTTAATAAAGATGTCCCCTTAATTCCCCAAACTGATATAAAGATTTAACACATTTTTTTATCAAAGTCCTAGCACGTGGGAACAGGGAATCTGGTGAACTGAAAGAACGTTGCCAAGTTCACCCAACTCCAAGGCAGCAGCAGGAAGGATCCCTCCTGGCCCCATTCCACAACGGCTGTCGCGCACCTGGATCAGCCTCTCAGTGTGAGTTGGAGTCCACAAAGTTGAGGTCTCTCTCTCTGTCTCTCTACATGTACCTAAGACAGAGGTTCTCACGCTTTAGTGTGCTAGAGAGTCCCTCAGTGTCTTCCCAGACCCCTGGCCCTGTCCAGGCAACCAGCAGACTCTCTGGAGCTTGAGAATCAGGCATGTGCATTGGACAAGAGGAGCAGGAAAGGGAAGAAGACAGAGTTGGTGACTTACGTGGCTCAGAAAGAACCCAGGAATTGGCTGGGCATGGTGGCTCATGCCTGTAATCTCAGCACTTTGGGAGGCCGAGGCAGGAGGATCACAAAGTCAGGAGTTCAAGACCACCCTGACTAACATGGAGAAACCCCGTCTCTACAAAAATACACAAAATTAGCCGGGTGTGGTTGTGGGCACCTGCAATCTCAGCTACTCAGGAGGCTGAGGGAGGAGAATCGCTTGAACCCAGGAGGCAGAGGTTGCAGTGAGCCAAGATCACACCACTGCACTCCAGCCTGGGCAACAGAGCAAAACTCCATCTCAAAAAAAAGAACCCAGGAATCTTTTCCGAGTTGTCACTGGGATAGCGGTGCAGGTGTGGGTGGGGGAGGCCCGGCCAGCCCCTGTGGGACCATCTCGCTTGGTGCACAGGACACTTACTGACAGTCACCAGTGCACTAGCATGGAAGAAATCTTCCTGGAGCTAATGGCATGGACCAACCAGCAAATCTCAGAAGCTAAGAAAGCCCCAGCCCACTCCCCTTTTCTGAGGGTCCCAGTATATTTTTAAAAGTCAAGACAATTCAAAACAGAGTTTGTAAAACTATGGGATGTTTGTAATGTTTTAGTTATTAAATCAGTGCTTTTGATGCATACACACACACACACACACACACACAGAAAAAAAAAAAAAAAACAAAGTCCTAGCATGATTTTTTGTATATATGGATTACTGTAAAATTTATATGGAATGATAAAGAAGCTAGAATATCTAATACAACCAAAAAGAATAATAATGAGGGAAGCATTAGTCTACCTGATTTCAAGACTTACTATAGCTATGGTAGTCAATACTGCAATCTTAGTGAAAAGAGAGACACATAGATCGGTGGAACGCAATACACAATTGAGACATAGCCCCATACAAGGATAGCCAAGTGACTTTTAACAAAGGTGTAAATGCAATTCAATAGAAGAAAAAGAATCTTTTTAACAAAAAATGCTGAAGAAAATGGATATCCACAGGAACCAAAAAAATGAACCTTGACCTCTACCTCATACTGTATGTAAAACTTAACTCCAAATGGGTCATAGATTTAAATGTAATATATAAAACTTTTAGAGAAAAATATAGAAGAAAACCTTTGTAACCAGGGTCTCCTTAATAGGCTCTTAGACATCAAAAGCACAATACATAAATGAAAAAAATTAATAGATTGAACTTTATCAAAATTATATTTTTTCCTCTGTGAAAGTCCCTTTAGTTAAGAGGATGAAAAGACAAGCTATGAGCCAGGAAAAAAATATTTGCAATCTGAATCCGATAAAGAAATAATCTAGAAAGAAATCTGAAAACTTACCACTAAAAAAACCAGACAATTCAATTTAAAAATGGGCAAAAGGCACAAAGAGCTGTTTCACCAAAAAGACTATACAGATGGCAAGTAAGTGCATGAAAAGATGTTCAGCATTATTTGTCATTATGGAAATTTAAATTAAGACTGCAATGAAATATCCTACCTATCTATGAAAATAGCTTAAATAAAATATAATGACAACACCAAATACTTGAGAGTGTTCAGAGACACTGGATCACCCATATATTGCTGGTGGAAATCGTTTGTCAGTTTCTTAAAAAAACTCATCATACATATACCTTGTCACTCAACAATCATGCTGCTACGCATTAGCAATAAAAACTTACATGCGCACAAAAGCCTGTACATGTTTCATAACAGCTTCATTTGTATAGCCAACAGCTGAAAGTAACCAAAATGTTGTGCAATAGGTGAATGAGTAAACAAATCATAGTACATCCATACCATGGAATACTACGCACCATTAAAACTGGATAAAGTATTGATACGCATAATTTAGATAGATTACAGGAATCTACACATGTAAGAAAATGATAAGAAACTACACACACACATTGTACCAATGTCAAATTCCTGGTTTTGATCTTTTACTATACTTATATATGTGCCCATTTGGGGAAACTGGGTTAAGGATACATGGAAACTCTATAACTTCTTGTATAATTATTTTTAAGCAATTAAAAGATAACAAAAGATCAATTCAGAAATTATTTTGACATTCCAGCCTTCTTCTTGCTCAAAACTTAGAAAATGCAAATAAATCATCATTTTTTCAATGGTATAAAATCATTCCTCTGTGTTTTAAAATAAATAGTAAATAAAACAGTACAAAGGTGACTAAAAGAGATACTTCCAAAAGAATAAAAACTATATTTCTACATAGTGGCATAGGTCCTGAGAATATCAATTTTTAAAACTCCAACCATAAATACTTTTAATTAACTTCATTGTCATGAAAATCATGTATGTAATTTAGATCTTGTGTTGGATGAATTATTGAGCCTCATGTTCATGAATAAGTAGACCACATGAGATAAACACAAAGTTATTTTTCTTTCTATAAATAGTAACAGAAATCAGCTTTATTAGAAAATTTCAAGTATCCTAAAATAATATATAAGGATCATACATAGCTATTCACTTTTATAACACTTTAAAAAAAAAATCTGCCATGTTTATTCTACACAGAATGACAAATCCAAGGAGCTGAAAATTTCCATTTCTTAAATTTCATTTGAGTAAATCCTATTTGTATAGTGTATTTTGCAAATAACAAAGAATATGGCATTTGGAACTAGAGAATTAAGAGTCCTAAATGGTTCATCACTAACTAGTGACTCCTACTTAGGCTCTCTGAAGCTTTGGCTTCCTCATCTGCAACGTGGAGACGCCTATCACACTGGACTGTTGTGAGACTTAAATGATACAATGAATATTAATATTGTCAAATTATATATAACTATTATTAAAATCAATAACATTAACTGTTAAATGATTCTTAATTCTTGGCAAAAATTTATAAGGCAATTATTTTTCTTCAAATAGTCTTGAAATTCAATTATGCTATTTCACTGATTTTAAGACACAAACTTTTTCGCACTTATCTGCAACTGACAGACATCTCATAATCACCCTGGTTGGGTAGTAGTCATGACATATTTGTCATTACATGTGTATTAAATTTGAAGTATGGATATCAGCATCTTGGAAGAAAACCCTGGAGATAATAATGGACATTGGTTTAAGAAATGATGTATCACTAATGCTCTAAACAAAGAATGATACTATAAAAATAAAACATGGACATGGAGACTCTGAGTTGAAAATCAGTAAAAAGACACTTTGAATCTTAAGAAGTTTTAAGAGTGCCTCAGCCAATTCATTTTGCTTATGTTCTTTGTATATAGGTGCAAGGATATTATATGATTTTTTTAAAAGGAGCTCTTTGTATGAGTAGAAAAAATTCTTAGTGATAAAGAGTTGTGCCATCGTTGGCATTTTTTCTTAGTAGTATATAAAATAATAGTATACTTTATAAGATTGCATCTCAGCTTCAATGAAACACTTTCCTGCCCAAAACACTGACTCAATTTTAAAAATTATTCTCTTATTTTTTAAAAGTCTTCCATTAACATTTGATTTAAATAATTGAATCAATAAAGGTACAAGAGTCAAGCCTAAGAACGAAGGCTTTGATAAAAAGTAATGACAAAAATCAAATGCCACTTGATAAAAGTAGAACATTAAACCTGTACTCTACCCGATCTGGGCTTTGATTTCATTGGGTCCTACAGTGATCTTAGTTTGGTCACTGATGTTTCAATATGTGGCATGATTTCTGACCTATCCTAATAAATATTTATTACAGATGCTAACTATATGACAAGCACTGAATTAGGCACTAGAGATAGCAAAGAGAATAAAAGACAGACATGGTCCCTGCTTTTTTGTTGTTCAGTATCTGGTGAAGAAGACATAATAAATAAGGTATGCAAATAAATAAGTTTTTATAAATACTGTGAAGACATAAGTAGGAAGTGGAAATAAAAA
Source organism: Plecturocebus donacophilus (assembly GCA_004027715.1). Classification (NCBI taxonomy): domain Eukaryota; kingdom Metazoa; phylum Chordata; class Mammalia; order Primates; family Pitheciidae; genus Plecturocebus; species Plecturocebus donacophilus. The sequence goes on from PVKP010012031.1 coordinate 59,111, forward strand.
TGAACAATAGGGGGGAGAGAGATCCAAGATGGCCGACTAACAACAGCTCAGGAATGTAGCTCCCAGTGAAAGCGCAGAGAACGAGTGGACGCCGCACTTTCCGACGAGTTTTTGTTGCCCACAGACCGGGAGATTCCCGGCGGAGAAGCCACGCAGGTCGCCGGCGCGGCTGTTTTGCCGGCACCCAGCGCGGCGCTTCCCGGTGCGGAGTATACGGGACGGACGGGCTCAGCTGGTCCCATCCCCACAAGGAAAACAGCAATTGGAAGCGCTGAGGACGGAGACTTTCACAGCGGGCGCAGCGAACCCGGGAAGAGGGGAACCGGCGTCCGCCAAAGGAAAACTAAGAAACAGAAAAACTTCATCACCGGGCGGAGAGAGATCCAAGATGGCCACGTAGCAGCAGCTCGGGATTGTGGCTCGCGGTGAGGGCGCAGAGAGCGAGTGGACGCCGCAGTTGCAGACGAATATTTGATGCCCACGG
>PVKP010012032.1:0-59602 GCA_004027715.1 Plecturocebus donacophilus
TTAAAACTTCTACTATGTAACACAACACTATAAAAAGAGATAAGCCACAAACTGGGGGGAAATATTTGTACTGTAGAAAACCAACAAAGAATTAGTATCCAGGCTATTTAAAGAACTCCTGCAAGTCAAGAAACCTAACAGAAAAATATACAAAAATTGGTGGGAATGGGCAAATTACAGATGAAACCCCATCAACAAATAAATAAGTAAATATATGAACACTATACATTTAAAGTGTGATATATTTTACACTCATCAAATTAACAAAAATTTAATGACATGACAATCACAAATTTGGAGGATATGGGCAAAAGGAATTGTGAAAAGCATATATTGCCACAACCTGTTAGAACTGTTTGAACTTGTCCTAAGATCCAGTAATTCCATTTACTTAATTATTAACTTGATGTTTTCCCCCTAAGATCAGGAACAAGACAGATGTCCACACTCATCACTTCTCTTCAACATTGTACTATAGGTTCTAGCCAGAGAAACTAGGTAAGAAAAAAAGCATCTAGATTGGAATGAAGAAGTAAAACTACTTCTAATTACAGATGGCATGATCTTGTATACAGAAAATTCTAAGGAATTTATTAATATCAAGACGAATAAACAAGTTTGGCAAGATTGCAGACAAGAGATCAATATACAAAAATCTATTGTTTTTTCATACACTTGCAATGAACAACCAAAAATTAAATTAATATAACAATTCCACTTACAATTACATCAAAAATAATAAAATACTAAGGAGTAAATTTAATTAACTACAAAGCTTATAACCTGAAAACTACAAAACATTGTTTGAAAAAATTTTAAAAAGATCAAAATAATTGGAAAAATTCTATATTCATAGACTTGAAGATTTAACATCATTAAGACAGCAATACTCCCAAATTGATCTACAGATTCCATACTTATCAGAATCTCAGCTGACTTCTTTATAGAAACGGACCAGCTGATTCTAAAATTCATAAGGAATTTCAAGGAACCCAGAATGGCCAAAACAATCTCAACAAAGAGAACAGAATTAGGAAGACTCACATGTCCTAATTTCAAAATTTAGTACAAAGAAATAATAATCAAGACAGCATGGTACTGGTGCAAGGATAGACATATAGATCGATAGATTAGAATTGGGAGTCCAGAAATAAATCCATATATCCATGGCCAACTGATTTTAGGCCAGGGTGACAAGATCATTCAATGCGAGAAAAAAAAAAAAATCGCCTTTTCAACAAATGGTGCTGGGACATAGCTGGATTGCCCCAAGCAAAAGAATGAAACTGGACCCTTACCTCACACCATATGAAAAAATAAAGTAGCTCAAAGATGTACACAGAGCAGCTAAAACCAGGAATCTTAGGAGAAAACAGAGGTAAGTTTTCATGACCTCCTTGGATTATGCAATGAATTCTTAAATATAACACCAAAGCATGAGAAAGAAGTAAAAAATAGTTAAACTGGACTTCATCAAAATTAGAAGTTTTTGCACTACAAAGGATATCACAAAAGTGAAAAGACAGTCTACAGAATGGAAGAAAATATTTGCAACCTATATATCTAATGAGACTTGTATCCAGAATATTTAAAGAACACTTATAATTTAATAATAAGGCAAATAAACCAATTTTAAAATGAGCAAAAGATCTGAATAGACATTTCTCCAAGGTAGATATAAAAATGGCCAATAAGCACATGAAAAGATGTCTAACACTATTAGTCATCAGGAAATGCAAATCAAAACCACAAGATCCCACTCTGTACCCACAAGCTAGAATTAAAAAGTCAGATAAGTATAAGTGTTGACAAACATGTGGAGAAATCATTACCCTCATACATTACTCATGGGAATGTAAAATGGCACAGCCTCTTTGGAAACAGTCTGGCAGTTCTTCAAATAATATTGGTATACAAAAGAATGGAAACATGTCCACACAAAAACTTGTTCCGTAAATGTTTATAGCAATACTATTCATAATAGCCAACGGTGGAAACAATTCCAATGTCCATCAATGAACAAATGGATAAACAAAATGTAGTACATCTACACAATAGGATATTATTTGGTCATAAAAAGGAATGAAGTACTGATACAAGCTACCCCATGAATGAACCTTGAAAACATTATGCCAAATGTATGCTGAGTGAAAGAAGTCCATCACAAAAGACCACATATTACAGTACTCAGTTCCTGTGAAATGTGCGTAATGGGGAAATCTAAAAGGCATAAAGTAGAGTAGTGGTTACTTCCAATTAAGAAAGGAAGGGGTGGGGAGATAAAAATGTTCATATTCAGTTGGGTGTGGTGTCTCACACCTGGAATCCCAGCATTTTGGGAGGCAGAGACAGGAGGATCCCTTCCACCCAGGAGTTGGAAACCAGCCTGGGCAATGTAGGGAGACCCCGCCACTACAAAAAAATAAACAAAATAAGTTAGCCCACGGTGGTGCTGCACGCCTGTGGTCCCAGCTGCTCATGAGGCTGAGGTGCTGAGGTACAGGCTGCAGTGAGACGAGATCATGCCACTGCACTCCAGCTTGAGTGGCAGAGCAAGAACCTGTCTCTGTGTGTGTGTGTGTGTGTGTGTGTGTGTGTGTGTGTGTGTGTGTGTGTGTGTGTCTATATATATATAGACACACACACACACACACACATTCAAATATACATATTTATATACACACACATATATAATATATACACATATTCATATTTTTTAAATTGACCATGGTGATGGTTGCACATGTCTGTGAGTATACTACAAATTCTTAAATTGTATACTTTCATTGGGTGAATAGTATGTGAATTATCTCTCAATAAAGGTAATGAAAAGCTGCCATTTAAATAACTTGTAGAATCATATCTATGCCATAATTCCACTTATTTAAAGTTTACAAACATACAAAACAAATATTTTTAATGTTTAAGTATATCAATGCAATATATGTCCTAAAATTAATTTGGGCAGAAAACAAACATTTTAAAACAATGAGTTATTTGAGAAAGATTTTTAAAGTGAGTAGATTGGGAAGGATGCAAAGGGAGCTTCAGCTACATCTGTAATATTATATGAAAATATTAAAGCAAAAGCAAAATAGTTGTGTAAAAACACTGTGGTATTCTCTAAAATTTTTAATAAACCATTTTTTGTTGGCTTTAGTTGAGGCCAGTTGACATAAGCAGTAATTATAGTAATCGCTAAGTCAATATTTGTCTCCTCAGCCAAAATTTGTCTCAAGAGAAACAAAGTCTATAAGCTCCCTCTACTTAGTATATTTTGAATAGAAATAAGGACCTGGGTCTGTAGTTAATGAGGAATTTTCTATACTTTACATCTTTTGATCTTTTTAGTCTCTTTTCCAAACTCTTTGCTCCTTCTACCCTACTTTTCTCAAGTGCTTTGGCTGAAAATATATATAATATAATGTAACAAGTATCTGATTAATGGATGGATTTTGTATATTCTCTTTTTTCAATACAGTCTAAATTCTGATATTTCCCCACCACCACCACCGCAAATTACCTGGCTGTAGGCTCAGTCTCAGTCTGGGTTGCTGTTGAGCCACAGATAATAACCATGGGTAACCAGCATCTAACACATTCTGACTTAGCAAATACAAGACCAAGAATTTGCCCTGCTAGATATCTTGGTTCCTCAACATGGGAGTAACAACTCCTTCAGAGTGTGTGAAATGCCTCTTGCAAACTAAGAGTTAAAATACTCTCTAGATCTCCTATCACCTTAGACTAGTAATTTCAGCACAGATGTCTTCCAGACCTCTCATCTCCTCTAATTTCTCCTTCTCTCTTCTGCTCCTCCACGTGTTGAACATGATCTCATGGCTGAGTTATCAACTTTAGACCATGTGTATCTATTGCTTTTCTGCCACAATAGGCAAGGCTTCAGCACACACTCTTACCCACCTTTACTTCCTCTTGCCTCCTCACATATTTAGATAACTATTTTATTTCATCTGTTGCTTATCTTTATAGCTTTAATCATTAAACTATTTTAACATATTCAACTCAATCTCGACTCTAGTTTGTAAAAGGAGAATATTAACACTCCTACTTGCCCATTATCTCACCTTCCCCTTCCCATCCACTGACAGCCAGTGGCTTTTCCCTTTTCAAAGTTCATACTATTTATAGTCTGTTCTGCATTCATAATTGTGTGTTCCATAATTTTTAAATGTCAGTTTCTCAACTCAAGTGATTTCCAAAGAAAGCTATTATGACAGGGTTAATTTGTAAGTATTGTTTTGGCTTAGAAGGACATTTTAATGTAGCCATTTTGATTCAGCTTCATCACAATGTAAAAATTCTCTATTGTTTAAAACAAAAAATAGAAATGTATGCAGTAGACTTCCCTAAGCCTCACCGCATCTCTAAACACAGGAGAGGATAGGAATGGGGTAAGACTATTTATGATGCACATTGCTTGATGTTAAGAAAACAAATGCTTAATATGATTTGCACAGTAGGCCACTTCAAAAATGTCATGTACCTTTTGTCTTCCCCTATATTGTGAAGGCATATAATCAGAAGAAAATATTGGAAAACTCAATTATTTCCTAAATTTGGGGCAGACTAGACAGCCAATCTAAATGAAAATCATAGCAAAACCCTACAAGAGAATATGTCTAACTATGTAAATAGCCCTACGGGGAGATGTAGCAAAATTACAAAGAACAATGCTTTATAAAAATAAAATCTTGTCTGAAATGCCAGTGCTAAATCTCTTCAATCAAATATAAGCTTAAGATAAAATAGAATTTCTCATTCATCTCTAGTCTTCTGAGAAGGCTGTAAAGAATCATTGTTCTCCTTTTACACGTCAGCCCACCCACAGTTTAAATGACTCCCCCGAAGCCATAATAAGGGTGCCAGTAGGTTGCCACTAGAACCAAGTCTCATAAAGCTTAAAAATTGCTAAGAGACAAAAATCAGTCTCGGATCCTTTACCACAGATTTTAATTCTGAAAAATGTCAGAATACATAATCCTGTAACAAAACTCCCAAAGTCTGCATTATGGTGAGACTTGAGTGTTTGACAGTTCATTCAACTGTCCTCCCACAATGTTCAGCATTCTGTTAGATATGAGTTAGATTTAGTTTCCCTTCATGAGTGAAGGGAAGTGGACAATTCCTTGTGCAGACATCCATCTGCCTATATCTTGCCAGAGTATTTTTGAAAGAGAGAAGAAGAGAAAAAAGATGTTTCAAAAGGAGTGCAATCATTGTAAAAAAAAAAAAAATTGATTCAATTGAGATTGACTTTCAGATTTACATTTGAGGCTGTAAATTTGCTTAAGACCTCTCAAACAGAGCTTGCTGCTGCTTCTGCTTAATTTTAAAAACAAAAATCCCTGCCCAAATCTCAGGTGAATTAAGAGCACTCATGGCCAGTCAAGTCAGCATGGAAGCAAAAAAAATCAATCAAGTTTTAGATATCATGTAAAGCAAGAATTGCTTAGCAGACAACCTCCATGACTGTCTGGATATAACATTTAATACAGAACTCAAATGGGACACCAAATAGAGGGGTGACATGGAAAGCTCCAGGAATGTCTACTCTGTTTAAGTAGACCAGAAATTCACACACAAGAAATTGTGAGTTTCCTGATCAGAAAGGCAGAAATGGAAATAAAGAGGAAATTGGGGGAAAGAAACATTCTAGAGTGAGTTGCACTGACACTGAGCTGCCACCAGGACACTGAAGTAAAAGAAGAAACATTCCAAACATGAGGATGTCATTCATTTTTGCTGGGCTATATACAGGAAGCTGACCAATTCCAGTGAGCTCTTAAACAATAGGCTGAGAGGGTGAAGGAGAATCCTTTGGGTGTCAGAAGTACAGCTCTCTCTGCATCAGCTAAGTCAGCTCAAAGAGTTAAGATCAATTAATCTGGGAATTAAAAGTAATCCTGTAAGGGATCTCATTAAGCTGTGACATACTAAAGTGAAAGACAGAGTTACACAGCAGGCTCTGGTGTATGCACACCTAACACACATAAACCTTTCCCATATGAAAGTGGACCAACCCAGGGGGTGCCCAAGGGACCCACAAATTCCTCATCCTATCCTGATGCCATAGCTTAGGATTTCCTTTCCCTCTCAAAAGCTGCTATGGGAATCTACCTTTCTTCCACTTTGAGTTAGATGATATACTTAGGGTTCATAAAGTAGACTTATTCTCTGATATGTAAAAGTCTTGCTTCTATCCACTGTGTACATAGAGTGATCAGAAACTCTTACGTCCAAATTAACCTGATTTGATCTGAGGGAAGATAGAAGGTTAGGATGGAAGGAAAATATAGAGGGATGTCTTCTATTCTATCATCTATAAACCAGGAAAGATGCTCATTAACACAGCTTCTTGCCACCTACACCTTGGGCCCCCATTCTGATCCCTCATCCTCTAGAAGTAATGTACAAAAATATTTTAGGAAAATACTCCCTTTGTAAAATATCCACTATGTACGCTTATTCTTTGCAAACTTCAGAACTGCCATGTGCAGCTATGGACTAAATAGGGTCCAAAAGAGTTGTGCAAAATAGTGGCCCTGAACATTTGTACCCCAAGATTCCTTTTTTACTCATATGGAAAAATATCTTCATTGCACACCTACTGTGTGTCAGGCTTTTTTCTAGAGGCTGAGAATACAGCAACACAAATGGCAGTCCCTGTATTTGTGGATTTTTACATTAAACAAACAAGTAAATGATAAATATGTAACCTCAAGCAGCAGTAAGTACTGGGATGAAAAATAAAGGTTAAGGAAATTGGCAGGGAGGAGAGCAGGTCAGTTGCTTTAGAGAAGATAATTATGTAAGACCACCTACTTAAGTTTAGGGGAATGGGGAGCCAGGAGCTTGTTTACGATATTTTAAGTCTGAGATGCCCATTAGACATTCAAATAGGGATATCACAGGCAGTTGCAATGAAGACAAACCCCAAAATTAGGCCTCAGCTAGGATGGTTCTTGGCTTTGCACAGGAAAGAATTTAAGAGTGAACTGACAAAGTGAAAGAAAGCACAGCAAGTTTATTAGAGCAAGTTTATTATGGCTGCTCCATAGACAGAGAAGAGCTGGCCCATAGGCAGAGCAGCACTCGTGGCCTGCTGGCTAGCTATATTTATAGCTACTCCTTAATTATAGCTAAACAAGGGGCAGGCTATTTATGAATTTTCTAGAAAAGGGATGGGGAGTTCCTTGAACAGAGGGTTCCTCTACCTTTTAAACCATATAACGTAACTTCTGGTCATTGCCATGGTATTTGTAAATTATCATAGTGCTGGTGAGAGTGTCTTTTAGCATGCTAATGCATTATAATTAGTGTCTAATGAGCAATGAGGGCAACCAGAGATTGTTTTTGTTGCCATCTTGGTTTTAGCTGGTTTCAGCCAGTTTCTTGACTGCATCCTGTTTTGATCAGCAGCCTTGTGACTGGGGTCCTGACCAGAACCTGGAAAACAAAACCTGCTAATCTCCCATCTCCCATCCAATATGCAAATCCACAGAGCTTTTAGTAGAAGTCAGAACTGACTGAAGATATGAATTTGGAGGTCATCAACCATGTGTAACATACCACATATTAGAATAAAGTTTTCTCCCTTTCTGCTTGACCAATAAAGCTTTGTATTCTATTTACTTTCCTGTTGAGAAAAGGTACCCAATGGAAGTTTAAAGACCCTGCAAAGAGTGGAGTTTATTAATGGTGAAAGATCTTCTAAAACTTTCTTATGGGCACCATCCAGAGCTTGTTCCAGCTGAGCTTGTTTAGTTGGAAGTTGTTCAAACTCCTGATGCATACGTAATTTTAGAAATGCATTTGGCACAGGGTATACATATATCAAAACATCTTGGTGCATACCATAATTATATACTACTTTTACTTATCAATTTAAAAATTTTAAAGAAATGCATTTGGGAAAAGTGCCCTGTACTTACCTGCTTACAGTTCCTATAATCTCCCACCTGGCCACACACACAGCTATGGCTAATCTGAGCTCTTATTGTTACTGTGATTCCTCATGAGGAAAATCAGCTAATTCCATTTTCCCTCCTTTCCATTTTCCTTTTAGTACTCACACAGAGAGTCAATTTATTAAAAGGACTCAGAGATCTTGCACAGAAACCAAGAATAGAGATGTAGCCAAGACTCAGGAAAGACCTAGAACCAGAAATAGGAAAGTCATCAGGACTCTCTATCCCTCCTTTCTGCTTTTAAGTATCTGTGTCAGTCTTTTTCAAGACAGATGCAATCTCCCTATTTTGTCAACTACATGGAGGAATGTGGCCACTCACAGGTAAACCCAAGTTCACATGCATAATATGCTATATCACTGGCTTTGATTCTTCTTCCCACCCACCACTCATCCCTTCAGTCCATATCCATGCCACATGCCATATAACTGCAGTTCCATCAAGGGGCCGAGTGCATTCAGGTCAGTCATTGACTTATCTGGCCAACAGAATGGGGCAGAAGTGAGAGCACCAATTCCAAGCCTAGCCTCCATGAGATCTGTTACATTTCCACTGGTATCCTTGTATTTCAGGCATTGCCATAAGAATTTGCAAAGCCTAAGACACTATTACCAGGGTGAGGATAAAAGGCACATGGAATAGAGCTGTTCAGCTGGGTCCAAACTAGATCAGCCAAATTCCTGGCAAGCCCAGATGCATGAGTGTAAATAAACGATGATGGTCATGTGACCCTGAGATTTGTGGGTGTTTTGCATTATTGCTCCCAGAGCTAAATGACACATTACAATGATAGTCATCCAGAGACTAACTTAGCTGTGTCTGAATCCTAACTTCACTTACTGAGGAAAGAGACTATAGTGGATTCAGCCTGGATCAAGTGTCAACACCCATGGCTGGGGAAGGTATTCAAGGCTGTACATATAAACATGGCTATTGGTGACCTATCCCTGTGGATTAAGAAAGAGTCTCAAATTAAGGTAGAGATGTGGTGGTTATGGTGAGCTGAGCAGGCACTCAAAAGAAGTCTACTTCTTCTACTTTATGTACAAAATGCTTTCTAGAACAAGAACTGCCTTTAGGTAGAAATTGTTTCCAGTGACAAAAATTGTCTCCTGTAAGAAAATTCTGATCCCATAGGTGACCGAACTTTGAAGAACAAAAAAAAGCATGAAAAACAGACATATTATTTAAAAAGCGGAGATAGAGAGCAAGGAGAGATGTTTTACTGCAATAAATCACAAGCTTTGGGTAAAATCTGATCAACGGTTTGCAAGGACATCAAGGGTGAGGTAAGTAATTTCTATTCCTCGGCATTCACTCTTTTGTGAATCCATAATCCTTGGCTGCTACCAGCCACTCCATGCAATTGCCCATCTAGCATAGATCTGAGCCTGGCAACAGATGGAGAGTAGACTCTTAGTGAATAAAAATGATCAGGGTGCAAAGGTAAAGTTGAGACATAATCACAACCATTTCAAATTTAATAATATTAGACCTTTACATGAATGGTGAATTTAAAATCAGAGAGTTGTTACACTGTAAAAAATGAATTTATTCAAGTTAGGTAATTCTGTCTTTTGTAATCACCCTTTGGGAAGATATAATGAGAACTTGTAGGTTTTGAACATTCAAATCGAAAAAATGTTTATAATAATATACATAGTTTAGTTTTCATCTACTATTTAAATTAACTCTGATTACCAACCCATTTCTTAAAATGCTAATATGAGGGTGAAGATTACATTTTTACTTTACATGCCACTTCCAGTGAAGAAATGGCTGATGCTTTTACCCACTTATAAATAGAAGCATCCATATATACAACATATTTGAAATACCATTATTATTACACAGACCACATGTGAAATTTAAATGGAATAAATATACCATATCGTAAATTATAGCCAAATGGACTAGGAATACTTCTTTGTTTTTTGTTTGGTTGTTGATGTATTTTTGGTTTTGTTTTGTTTTTGAGGTGGAGTCTTGCTCTGTCTCCCAGGCAGGAGTGCAGTGGCACAATCTCAGCTCACTGGGCCCTGTGAATACTTCTTTCGATAACTGATAGAATTCTGAAAGCAGTACATGATACTTGCCAAAAGCAATGCTTACTGAAAGATTCTATTTGAAAGCAATTAATAATTAATAATAGTATCATAATGAGTGCATTTGTAGGGGTACATGGTGTCCTACCAAATATTTGCCAGGCAAGCAATAAGATTTTTAATAAATAATCTAATTTAAAGAGAAAGGTAAAAGAAAATTGAGATGAAATGAACATCTGTTCCAAATACTTTATAAGAAATTGTACTGGGGCCAGAGTCATCTTACAGCAGCTGTCACTCAGTGAATTTCAGTTTTCATGCAAAACTAGAAGAGCTAGTCTTCAGCTTCTGTTTTTCCCTAGGCAAAAATCCGTGAGGCAAGTAAATTCAAAGCGCTGTGAACTACTCTGAGGGTGAGTTGGTCTTACCCTCTACCCTAGACCTACTAAATCTGATGCCCCCAAATGGATTAAGAATCTATGTTTTTAATAGGCACCCCAGGTGATTCTGTTGTACAGCCAAATTTGGAAACCATTACTCTGGAGAGAAAAATAGAAAGCTAATGTTGACACAGTTGGTACATATGTGAAAGCACTGAAGCAGGCATTCAGAATTCTCAGGAAATGCAAGTCAGGAATGGCCTTTTTGGCTCAATACCTCATCCTTTTGCCCCTCCCTCCCAGGAGCTAAGAATTTTCCTTTCTTTAAATATTTCACTTAGGGAATGTAGTGCAGTTGTGGTATGCAACTCCTGACAGTCCTGCAGCCCCTGTGTGCCCCGAGAGCCAAGGGAAGGTTGGCATGGATGGAAACAGCATGACTGAGAGGTGCACAGGGGAAAGTGGTGTGCTTCGATGACACGATCCTCTGAAGCTCAGGCTGCAGTTTAGATCTTTTCCTTAATGTGAATAGGTCAATTGAGTTTCCTTTTTTAAAACTACCTTTCTAGTACTGGATTTTAAAACTTGTTTTTTAATATCTCAAGGGAAAACTAGATCCATCCAATGACATGAATGACTTGGAATTAAGCTGACATAGGGTCCAAAATGAATTCTAAATTATTTAATCTCTAAATTACGTATTTATTGAGGACTGGGCTACAAAGAGGAGCAACTGACCACAGGCATGGTTTCCCTTTAAATGTGTACTTTAAATCTATGTTTGGGCTATTTTACATTTGAAAAATTAAATGCCGTGTTTATCTCACAAATCCTTCCTTGTGTATTGATTTTTAAATTATATCGCCATAACTGCATCATGTTGCTGAAGTGAGATTATGCTACATGATAAACTGCTAATAAGTGAAGACCTAAAAAGAGCCTCCATCTGCCCATCAGCTTTCTGATGAGTAATCAAGGCAGTGCTTGTGCTAAACTGTGCTCACAGTGCCATGACTTCCAATAGTGTCTGCAGTCCCTGTGCGCCCTGAGCACCGAGGGAATGTTGGCACTGATAGAAACAGTGCAATTGAGTGGTGGACAGGTGAAAAGTCCTGCCCTTTGATGACATGCTCCTCTGAAGCTCAGGTTGCAATTTAGATCTTTTCTTTAATGTGAATATGGTCAATTGAGTTTAAGGAACCTATATTCAGGAATATAACCATTTTTTAGATTTCCAACATAGTTGGAAGGAGAAAATCTACCTCTCTGACCCTTGTACACTGCTTTCGATGGTCACCAAAAACAAGTCAGGCCACTACAAAAAGAAGTCAAAAAGAAGAACCTACAGAGTAGCAGAAATAAGTAGACATAAAACTTATATATATACATGCACATGTATATACACAAACATAAAAGTGTATGTCAGTGTGGGAGGCAGAATGCATAGGAAGCAAGAGGTTGGGCTCACCGCAGGGAGAAAACAAGAAAGGCCAGTGGGTCTGAACTCACCCAGTTCTGTTTGCATGAGGAATAAGAAACCACTTCTTAAAAGTCTTCCTAAAAAAAAGGAATAATGAAATTATACAAACTTGGTCCAAGAGCACTAAGTCACTGCAGGAAGGAAGAGGATATTTAGGGACAGTTTTTTGTGTCACAGAAAAAGAGCCTGGAATCCACAAAATGAAAAAAATATTTCTTTCAGTAAAGTTTCAGTCAGGTACAGAGCATTAAAAACAATACCCCTCTGGCCTGTGTAACAAAATATGAAGGAGTTAATCATCCCTTCTCACTTCCGGGGAATGTGGAATTCATCAGAGCAGAGGGATACAGCAGCCTGGGTGTGAAGCTGGACCTGCTTCCTTATGGAATCGGGAAGATGTAGGAAAGAATGACAGAGGGAAGAAGAGAGGGCAGTCTGGACAGAGTGCAAGCTCCTAAGCTCATGTGAGGCATCTCAGGGGCTCTCTGAACCAGCTGGAGAAATCTGAGAGCCATCTCCGTTTCCACAATTGCAGATAGGAACAGAAGTAGAGAAATATCTTTTTTCTTCCTTACATTATGACCTCATAGTAACCTCCATGAAGGCATGACCTGGGGAAATAGGAGCCATCCATTTTTTTAAAGAATGTGATGATATATCAAAAATGACTCATGTCTTGATCTAGCATGGGGCATCATAGATGGATAAAAGGAGACATTTATGTATGTATACATACACGCATGCACACACATGCACACGTGTATTATTGTTGCGATCAGGTTTAAGTGTAAACACATACACTCTTTTCTTACTTTATTAAAGTACTGAGTTTATTTCACTTGTCTCCCCATCATTTCCATGTCTGACCACTGCTACTATGATATCTTATCACAACATTTCAAATATACTTAAAACCTAACAAAAAGTGGGATTCCATCTATAAAAACCAAATAGGCATTTTGGACAACACATTCTTGGCAATGGAACATGAACAACATTTATTAAACACAGTAGGGAAAGTTCTCACTCCACATTACAGAGAGGACAACCAGATTATTAACTGTTGCCGAAATGAACCGAGATGAAAATTTTTTAACAAATTGTTTAAACTATTTTCTTAAAGAGACTTCCTCCACTGCCAGAGATCTTGAGTAGCCTCCTGGTCAGTTATCTGGAACCAATTCTTTACATAACCGATGAACTTAGCTTCCACTTTAGGAAGAGAACCACTTTGTTCCATACTTGCTTGCATTTTGCTTTAATGTCTTCTACAGGACTAGGTACTTCTGGTGTTTTAGGAGGTTTTTTTTTTTTTCCTGTTTTTTAAAGGATTCTTGACCTTTTGATCTGGGTGTTAGTAGTTTTAAGTCTTTTCCATTGTGGTTTTATTTTTGTGCATTTTTGGCTGGTATATCTTATACAGATTTTTTTCACTGGGGCTTTTTCTTCAGTTTCCTCATCATCTTCATCTTCATCATCTTCACAGCAGTCAGTTTTACTTTTTTCCATGGAACCCTGCTACCACCTACAGGAGCAGATCACTTTCTACATATACTTAAGAGTTTCACATCCACCTCTTCATCTTCTGACTCTGCATTTTCTTCCACAGCTACTAAGTGCTGTCCACCGATATGCACTGGCCCTGAACCACACTTCCATTGTAAGATCACAGGTGGTGTTGTTTTAAAGCCCCCAAGGGAAACTGTTGCCTGTACAGACATTTTCAAAGTTGCCAGTGTTACTTTAATTGAACTGCCTTTGTAATTCACTGCTTCTGCTTCAACAATGTGCAATTCATCCTTTGCACCAGCCCCTAAATTGACCATTCTTAAAGATAACTGGTGCTCATTTTCATCATCATTCACCTTAAAGTGATCATCTTTGTCAGCCTTTAGTTCACAATTGAAGAGACAGTTCTAGGGTCTCAAGGGGTCACATCCATGTTCATCGAATCTTCCCTGGAGTGGCTGCACGCACTTAGGTGGGAGAGAAGGCAAACAGAGACAAACGACTACTGCTCCAGAGAACAGCCGCACAGAACAGAATCACATCCAACACATACATTCTTATACTCATTTTTTTTTTTTTTTTGGCAGAAATGACACCTACTGCTGATGGATTTAATGACAATCCAGATGGTGGGTGGTGATGCCATTTCCTGAGTAGAGAAAACCGGGAGAGGAATCAGATTTGGTTGGGGGAGTTATTAACGAGAGTTCAGTTCAGGACACATTCAGTTTGAGAGGAAAATGCTTAAGTTCGCAGTGGATGCACTATGCGGAGTTCAGAGGAGAGATTGCAGGAGATGTCAAACGGGGCATCATCTGCATTTAAAGTCATGGCCCCATGAGCTCTGCTATGAGGAGAGGGTAGATAGAAAAGAGAAAGCAGCTGAGAACTGAGCCTATGGCAAGGAAATGGAAGAATGAGGAAACTAAGCTGTATGTTGAATTCAATTGATAGCTTTATGTTGAATTCAATTCTATTCTATGAACAGAATTGTGTCTCTCCAATTATAGTCCTTGGTTTACCCTAAGGGAAAGGGTTTTATGATCCAATCAATGTGGGATATCTCTAATATACCGCTCCCTCTGGCAGTTTCAGAGGACCAGAGCAATATTTACAGATGAAAGATTCTGAGATGTCCTTAAAGTTAAAACTTAGATTTTAAAAGAGCATTTCTTTAAGTCAGGGGTTCTTGGAATGTGATCCCCAAACCAGCAGTATGAGCATCACCTGAGAACTTGGGAGAACTGTTCATTTTCAGCTCCTCACATGCTTACAGAATCAGAAGCACTAAAAGTACGACCCTGCAATCTATATTACTATAATCCTGCCACAGCAACTCCGATGTGTGGTTCAAAGACCACTGTCCCAAACATTTGGCAGTTTTTCTTTTGTTGACAAATACATGCTTTCCAAAATGTCTTTGTTGGAAAATATTGTTACTGCAAACTCTAGTTTTAAGATATTTAGTTTAACAAACCTTAAAGTGCAGAATCACTATTAATAATTAAATTCGTGGCTGGGCACAGGGGTTCACATCTGTAATCCCAGCACTTTGGGAGGCCGAGTTGGGCGGATCACCTGAGGTCAGGAGTTTGAAACCAGCCTGGTCAACATGGGAAAACCCCATCTCTACTAAAGACACAAAAATTAGCTGGGTGTGGTAGCCCACACCTGTAGTCCCAGCTACTTCCAAGGCTGAGGTGGGAAGATTGCTTGACCCCAGGAGTCAGAGGTTACAGTGAGCCAAGATCGCATCACTGCACTGAAGCCTGGGCAGAAGAGCGAGACTCCATCTAAAAAAGAAAGGAATTAAATCCACTATCTCATTTTTTATGCATTTGTTGCTAAATCATCGTGCCCCAAAATATTTCTATCAATTAAAAAGTGGCTTTTTGCCAACAAACTACACTTGGTTATATGCCAGTCAATGATATATTTTAAAATATGTTTTGTTTTGTTGTGTGTGTGTGTGTTTTTTTTTTTTTTTTTTTTTTTTTGAGTTGGAGTCTTGCTCTGTTGCCCAGGCTGGAGTGCAGTGGTGTACTCTCAGCTCACTGCAACTGAGATTGTCTCCTGGATTCAAGTGATTCTCATGCCTCAGCCTCTCCAGTAGCTGGGATTACAGGTGCAAATTCCTATGCCCAGTTAATTTTTGTATTTTTTTAGTCGAGACGGAATTTCACCATAATGCCCAGACTGATCTCAAACTCCTGACCTCAAGTGATCCACTGGTCAGCCGCCCAAAGTGCTGGGATTACAGATGTGAGCCACCACAACCAGCCTATAATATGTTTTTAAATTTTACAAATATAGTCATCTCTTTTGCCTTTCTCAACAGATTAACTTATCTAGACCTGCATTATCTAGTCAGTTAGTCCCTGACTATATAAGCTATTTACATTCAAATTGCCTAAAATAAAATTTTAACAGTTTCTTAGTCACATTATCCACCTTTCAAGTGCTTGATAGCTATGTGTAGCTCACAGTTACCATATCAGACAGTGCAGAGCTAGAACATTTGGTGAACAACACTGATTTAGATTATGAAGAGTTCCTCGCTTTTGTCACCAATGAATTCCTCACAGCCAACATTTTTTAGAAGAAAGCAATTGTGATATATGAGTGTGGTCTTCATTTTTCCCATCAGTCTTCATGAGGAAGATTAGAAAGGGGCAATGAAAAACTCAGCTAAGAAAATCAGTGATCTGCCGGGTGTGGTGGCTCACACCTGTAATCCCAGCACTTTGGGAGGCCGAGGCAGGCGGATCACCTGAGGTCAGGAGTTTGAGACCATCCTGGCCAACATGGTGAAGCCCCATCTCTACTAAAAATACGAAAGTCAGCCAGGTGTGGTGGCAGGCACCTGTAATGCCAGCTACTTGGGAGGCTAAAGTGGGAGAATCCCTTGAACTTGGGAGGCAAAGTTTGTGGTGAGCCAAGATCACGCCACTGCACTCCAGCCTGGGCGACAGAGCGAGACTCTATCTCAAAAAAAAAAAAAAAAGAAATCAGTGGTTTAGAACCTTAAGCTCAAATGTCTCCCTCATTTTTCTACACAGAGCCTTAGGCATCTCATGCTCCAACTCCGTTGAAGTTCCCCTCCTGCTGCCCTTGAAATCCTCTCCTCTCCACCACACAACAGCCTTGTCCAGCTATCACCCCTTTACCACCACCACTGCTACTGGTGCCAATTCTCACTGCCATTGTCATTCTCACCACATATTCTGGCCGCTCCGCATCTTTGCCCTTTTTTCTCTGCACTTAGGCACTCCCACTTTATGAGTCCATGCTTTCTCAAACTAGGTGCCTTCCCCTTGCTAGCCTCCCTTGCAGTCTACCTAGAAGCCTTTGACCTAGGCTCCACCAGTCAAGTGCATCCATGGGAGGTTTCAATTTGGGAGAAAGCAATACAATTAAAAGGCACCACCCAGGCACTATGTGATAGCATGCTGGCGAGAATGGCAGAGGGTACAAAGAGACTTTCTGCTTGCAGGGGGAGCAGGGGCAACAGTCTGGAGGTAGTGCCCCATGCTCAATGTTGGCAAGGTGAATCCCTGTCCGGGCTCAGCATGGCAGGAGTGGCGCCACCAGAACAACCCACGGATGTGATTTGCATCTTATTCCTGGCTGTAAAACATCCAAAGCCCCATCCTCTGGCTTCTTGGAAATTCTGTGAGCTCTCTTTTAATATGTTCCTTCTCAGCTCAAATTAGCAAGAGTGGGTTCTGTTGCTTGTAAATAGCATCCACAGCAGAAATTCCTACCCAAGTTGGAACGAGTTCTCTCCGCAGCATTCACCCACACACACTGATTATATGGCTTGTGTCAGACTCTCTGCCAGGGACTGGAGATACAAACACGTAGGGGATTTGTTCTCAAGGGGCCTAAAATTCAGGAAAAGAAACAGATCAGGATACCAAAAGGACTTTAAAATACTGTTGGTGGCCATAACAGAAATACAAATATGGCATCATGGAGACCCAAAGGACAGGAAGGAGGAAAGCAAACTGGAAAAGTCTTTAAGCAGAAGATGGCCCTTGAACTGAGTTGTCAAAGATAAACAGATGTTTGACAGGCAGGCAATAAGACAAAGGAAAGGAAAAAGTATGCACCAGTGGGAACAGGCTGCTTCAGTCTTCCTTGTTCTGGGAGCAATGGTCAAAGCATGCAGTCAGTTGGGGACAGGAAGGAGTCCGGGCAGCAAACAACAAGGCCAGTGAAACCATGAAAACAATAGTAGTGTCATTTCAGTGCTTACTGTGTACCTCGTTCAAACTATTTTACATCGAATTAACTCATTCATGCCTCATTACAACACCAGGAGGTAGATGATTCTATCAGCCTTATGTTATAAAACACTAAGGCAGGCTGGGCGTGATAGCTCACACCTGTAATCCCAGCTCTTTGGGAAACCGAGGTGGGTGGATCACCTGAAGTCAGGAGTTCGAGACCAGCCTGACCAACATGGTGAAACCTCATCTCTACTAAGAATACAAAAATCAGCTGGGTGTGGTGGCGTGCACCTATAATCCCAGCTACTCAGGAGGCTGAGGCAGGAGAATCACTTGAACCTAGGAGGTGGAGGTTGCAGTGAGCCGAGATTGTGCCACTGCACTACAGCCTGGGCAACAGAGCAAGGCTCCATCTCAAAAATATAAATGAAAAATAAAACACTAAGGCAGAGAGGAGACTTACACATACCTTGTAGGCAGCAGAAGAAAGGTTTCACCCTGTGATACAGCTCTAGAGCCCATACTTTTAACTCCCCACACTACTACAGCCAGCTGGGAGCCGGTGCAGGGCATCTTCATATTCCATTCTAAAGAGCTTGGACTTGACCTTCTAGCAGTGCTAAAAGGTTTTCTTTTTTTAACTTTTATTTTAGGTTCAGGGGTACATGTGCAAGTTTGTTGCATAAATTGTGTGTCATGGGGTTTTGGTGTGCAGATTATTTCAGCATCCAAGTTATAAGCATGGTGCCCAACAGGTAGTTTTTCTGTCCTCACCCTCTTCCCATCCTCCACCCTCAAGGAGGTCCTGGTATCTGTTGTTCCCTTCTTTATGTCCATGTGAACTCAGTGTTCAGTACCCACTTATCAGTGAGAACGTGCAGTATTTGGTTTTCTATTCCTGTGTTAGTTTGCTAAGGAAAATGGTCTTCAGCTTTAACCACGTTGCTGCAAAGGACATGATCTCACTCTTTTTTATGGATGCATAGTATTCCCTGGTGTATCTGTTCCATCTTTTCTTTATCCAGTCTACTGTTGATGGGCATTTAGATTCATTCCTTGTCTTTGCCATTATGAATGATACACTAAAAGATTTTAAGCAGGTGAGTGGAATGATCAGACTTGTGTTTCAGGAAAAACACAAAGTATTTAGAGAACAAGGCAGCATGAGTGTGGGTGGCTAAGCAGGAAAGCCTGACTCCACTTCCCACAAGGCACACACACTCAAACCTCCTTCTAGGGCCTGCCACAAACCAGGACACCAAAAAAGAGCTCTGTGTCTTCAAAGCCAAGGAAGAAACAGCGATCTTAGCAGAATATCTCACAACAGGCCTGGGTCACAACCATGGTTCACAACTTAGCAGCTTTGTGACCCTAGGCAAACGGTTAGGTTAGTGCAAAAGTAACTGTGATTTCTGCCATTGAAAGTAATGGTAAAAACTGCAATTTTTGCACCAACCTAATACTTCACCTCTTTAAGCTTCATTTTTTTCTGTGAAAGTGGAGAAACAGCATGAAAATCCCTATTCCAAAACTCTAGGAGGAGGTCAGACGTGTTTTCAGAATTCAGATTTCTGGATGATAGAACAGTAACATGTTGTATATATCATGCATTACATAACATACCCAGCGAGATCTGATGCACTCCTCCATAATCAAATTCATTAATATTTCTAGAGCAAAACATATGAATATTCATACCAAGTAGAATAAATCAAAACTAGAAAAAGTCCACATAAGTTCCACTTAGGTTTTTCTGTCAAAAGATTTCAGGTCAAGTTCATTTCACATTCAAATGAATCTTAAGGCTTTCAAAGATTTTTGGGTTTCCAAATTGTGGATAAGGGATTGTGCCCCTCTTACAATACTATCGTTTTTGAGTTGTAAGAATTAAGTGAGATAATGCATATAAAGCATTTAGGTTCTGCTATCCCTCCCAACTGACAACGAATGTGACCCAGGATCCCAGCTACGGAGCCCACGTGCCTCAACTCTGTCATGTCAAAGAGTTCACACTGGAGCCTTTTTCATCCCCTTTTTCAATCGCAGGTTCTAATCTTTACTGTCTATGAGACCTACCACCAATCATAATGCATTCTCCACCATTTTTCCAGGAATTCTAGCAAGTTGCCATGCAACTGGACCCCTCATTAAGTCACCAAGTTCCTAAGGTGGACATGATAGACCAGCCCACCCCATGAGCCTCGATACGCAGAACCATTCCTGGGAGGTGTGGAGCTGCGGTGAATCACACTGTGAAGGAACTTCCATCCATGATATTTTTGAAAGCGAAATCTTGTTAAAACCAGCAAAAGTAATCATTAAATTTTACTAAATATGGGAAAGACATACCAGGGGAATCACACAGAACTTCAGCCAGGTAATGGTCAGCGAGGAAACACTGTTGACTGTGTTTCAGGCATGGCGCTTCTGGCCACATGCCCCACCCTTAAGGACAGCACAATTTCTATCCTTTTTCTCCAACCTTCCATTATACTCCTTTATCTCTATCAGAGCTTAGCTGAAATCAGTATCACTATCATCATCATCATCCTTCCATGAATACAGTGCTTTAAGACTTAGGACTCACACACACATCACTTGTTCCTGCCTCACATGGGTTGTTAGGATTAAACCTGTTTCACAGGTGAAAAAAACTGGAGCTCTGGGAAGTCTGAAAGTTGGTATCTATGTCTTTATCTTTCTCTTCTACAGAATACTGCCTCCTCAGCCAGCCTGACTTCCCACAGCAGACAATTTTCATAAAATGCTGGTTGTTCCAGCAGAGGCCCTGGAGACAAAAACATCAAGCAATCCAGAGTAATGCCTATCACACTCACGGACCAAGCCATAAATGCCATATCATGTGTTTGACTGAACCAACTCAGGAGGCTTCCCTGGACTGGCCATTAGGCCCAGGGGTAAAATAATCACAGTTCGCCTGTCCACAAAGAGAAGGAGAGTTGCTGAGCACTGACATTTCCATCTTCGTTACCAAGAGCAGTGCCTCCCACACCCTGACTGAGCATCAGATTTACCCTGGGAGATTTTTAAAACTCGTATTTCCAGGCCCTTCCCCAGAGATGCTGAGACCATCAGTCTTAGGTAAAGGCTGGGAACGTGTGCTTTCTTATGTACCCGCCGATGATTCTGGTACAAAGGCAGTCTGGGGAGCCACTGACCTAGAAAAATCAAGAGATACACCTTACAGACAAACCACTTTAAACATACCAAATCCTAATTTCTAGGCACTTAAAATGTTGTGGCCACACCAGGAACAGAAAGGAAATGGCCTGGGAATATTCATGCAAACAGCTATAATAAATATTCACTTTGGATAACCTTTGTACAAATGGCATAGAGATGTTGTGAGGGAAGCATAAAATTGTAAAATGTGAAGCCAAAAATTAGGTGGACTGCCAAATGAAGGTTGGGCATCTAGAAGATGCTCTCAGGAGCTTTGTATGAGGGCTTTTTGCTCATTCTTCACCTCATTCTTTTTCCCCACTGCCCTCCCCTACCGTCCCCAAGTAGGAGCTTATTTCAGTTGCAGGATGACACTTCAGAAATCAAATGGAAACCAAAAAATTACTTCTCTGGTTAGCATCTGTTTGCCAATATGCTTACTGCCTCTATTCAGCCCTGAGCAACTGCCAGGAAAGCCAAAAAGAGGGCAAGAGCTCTATTCATCTAATTACTTCAGCAGAAGAAAAATGTGTTAATTAACTGACCTTAATAATTCATATATATCTGAACCGAGGGATCATTAGACTTGCACGCAGGGCCTGGTGTCTGAATAAAGGATCACCGGAACGATCTCTCAGGCAGCCTCATTTTGGAGAGCTGATCTATTTTTGTTTTCTCAAGAACAAATCTACCACCTCCAAAATGATTGAAGAACTTTTCTGCAAATTACAGGTTTGCAGTAATACCTTGATTCCTCCAAATTCCTTAGCCCCTCAGGGGGATGTGAAATATTTTTAGAATCACAACAGCCTAACATATTAATTGCATTTCATTATTCTGGCTGCTGATTGGAACATTTTACAG
This sequence comes from Plecturocebus donacophilus, assembly GCA_004027715.1. Classification (NCBI taxonomy): domain Eukaryota; kingdom Metazoa; phylum Chordata; class Mammalia; order Primates; family Pitheciidae; genus Plecturocebus; species Plecturocebus donacophilus. The sequence continues at coordinate 21,685 of PVKP010012032.1, forward strand.
TAAAGGGGACTGTATCTGTATGTGTCCTCTATAGACTTTCAAATCAGAATGAGGAGTGACAAGAATGAGGCTTGCTTTGCTGGGGAACTGATAGAATCCTCAAATCACAGTTCCCTATCAAATATGCTACCATACAGAAGCCAGCCCAGGAAGTAGTGCAACAGGCCTCAGCTATTGAAGACAGTCTAAGGGAGAGAACGGATGCTGATAATTTTATTCTCAAAGATAGTGAGCCCCCCCGCCTCAAGCAGGTGCCCTGTTTACATTTGCCTTCCTGGGGTTTTGGCATGGGGAGTGCAAATCCATTTTAAATCCTTAGAAAGGCGAAAGTGAATCATGGTGCATTTGCACGGAGACAAATCGTTTTCCTAAAGCATTTATGAAACAATTAACAACATCGTAGATGGAGAGGCACATAGACGGAGGCTGTGAGTCTGTTTCACAGAGGACAAACAAAACATGACAAAAAGTGGCAGGAGGTTTTCCAGCAGGTCAGCAAGACATGGCAGTGATGACAAGGACACAGCTGCCATGGTGGCCGGGCCAGAGCACCTGCCCCCTGGCAATGACTCCAGCCCATCAGGCCAAGGCTGTCACTGTAGTGTGTGTACCACAGCTGAGCCCCAGAGCCAGCTGCAGAGCAGGGGGACAGCCACCCTTGCCAGAGGCCCCAGGGAGGTGGGAACAGACTGGGAGCACTGCCAACATGGGACCCCAGGCATCCATGGATTCTTGAGTGTTACAGGTTGAATTATGTCCCTCCTCCCAAATTCATGTGTTGAAGTCCTAGTCCTCAGTGCCTCAGAATGTGAATTTATTTGGAAATAGGGTTGTTGGAGTTATAATTAGTTAATAAAGTCATCCTGGGGTTGGATATGCCCCTCATCCAAAATTTATTCATTTATAGAAAGAATGCCATGTGAAGAGGCAGGCATGCCCTGGAAGATTGCCATGTGAAGGTTGGAGTTACTGCTCTAAGCCTACAAACTACCAAAAGCTAGGAGGGAACCCTGGAATAGATCTTTCTCTAGCACCTTCCAGAGGGAGCACGGTTCTGCCAACACCTTGATTTCAGACTTCTGGCCTCCACAACTGAGAAGCAATAAGTTTCTGTTGTTCCAAGCCACCCAGTTTGTGGTACTTTGTCACAGCAGCCCTATGAAACTAAAACACTCAGCCATCAAGCCTATTCCTCCAGCTATAGGAAGGATTGCTTACATAGCACCTGTTCATAGGGCTGTTAGGAGCATGAAATGAGACAACACTGGTAATGTGGTTGGCTCTGTCCTTGGCATATAAAGGGCATTCAATAAAAGTGAGTTAGCTACTACTTAAGGGGCTGCAGAATCAAATTAGCAAACTAGTAGACAGGGGACATCCGTCTGTCATCTCTACCCTCCTAGGTTTTGTTTGTAGACCCTATGAATTGTGATACACATTTTCTATCATGATGACTAAAATATTGATCTGCATGGCTGATTCACAAATGCCACAACTCTCATAGCCTTCTTTCCTTATCACTGCTTCACCAAACTCCTGGCTTTCAGCCCTTCTCGCTGCACCTTCTTCACTCCCGGCATCTCCATCCATCTCCACCCACATCCTTTTCCTCTCTTCCCTTTCTGTTTGCTGTGCCCACCTCCGGCTGTAAACCTTCTTTGTTCTCCAGTTGCTCTGCCTGGAGGAATCTCCCGTTGTGGGCCCTCTTCTCCTTTCTTTAAGCCCCCTCTCATCCTACTGTCTGCTCAAAAAACCCATCCACATCCAATTATAGTGAATGAAAACGGGAGGCAGCTTCCCACTCATACCTAAACGTCAACTACCTTCTAACCCTAACCCACGCACAGCTGATTAAAAAAAAAAATTCTTTAAAAAAACAGAATGAGTCATATTAATGCAACATCTCCTCCCTCATTGCATTGCAAGGAGCTGTGTTTCCATGCCTTGCACAGAAACACTGTATATGCATGACAGGGAGGTGTGCATGGATACCAGTTCAGGAGAGAAAGCTGCTGGGGGGGTGACCTGAGCCCCCTCACCGTCCCTGCCCTGCACTGGTGTCTACTAGACACCCCCAGGGAAAGGAAGAAGTAGAGCACCCAATAATTCATCTGCAAACCCACAGAAAGAAAGCCACACCACACAGGCAGTCCCTCCCTCACTACTCCAATCACCATGAGTCAACCTTTTGGGATTTTCCTCCCACCAATTTTAGAAGCAGCATCCAAGATATGAGTTGAATCAAGACCAGCAGTGCACAAGTTTGTGGTGAGAGGAGCTCTTCTACTCTTTAGAAACATCTTGTTATCGACAAGTAGGTAGTAAATGGTTCTCATGTTTGCCTGCCAGCACCTCCCAGTTTCTCTTGAGGAACTGTTTCTTCCCGTTCCATATGACTCTCATGATGCAATTAAGCACAAACATACACACAGTCACAAAATTGATCCCAGATGGGGTCAGTCATCATACCTCATCGCCCTGGCCACAGTGACTGCCCTAGGAATAGGCATGAGCTGTGATGACCCAATGGAGCCCTTCTCTATGTAGGCATAGAGTGAGAGAAGTGCCTTTTCCCACTGGGGTTGCTAAACTGGAAGGATGTCTTCATGGGATTTTCATTAACTATCTTCCTCATTGCATTAAGAGATCCTGCGGCAGGAAGACAACCCACAGAGGAAGGGCAGAGGTGAGAGACTGCCAGAGGGCAGCACAAAGATATAGCAGCAGCATTCAAGCCCCAGGATCCAGCCAAGTTTAAGCCATAGCCACCCCCAAAGTACCCCAGTTCCCCAGCTGCAGGAGTCTAATTTTATTTAGCCCAGTTGGAGTCAGAGTCCTGGTAGTTACAACCAGAACTGAAGTTTAGCTCATTTACATCCATATAGTGATAATGATACAGAAAGGCTGGGCTCCCAGCTAAATCCCACCCTTAAGCCTGGAACCATGGCTTTAAGTGAAAACAGCTGACCTTGTTTTTTTTACCCAAATGTTGCCTTTTTGGCCTGTGTCACCCCTATCCTGTGTCCATAAAAGACTTCAGCTAGCAGAGCAATACAAGCAGCTGAGTGTGGGGGATACAGGTGGCTGAGCAGTGTGTAGAGAAGCAGCTGTCAGAGACTACAGAAGGACACAGTTAAACTCGGATGGTGTGGTTTTGGAGAGGGGCCCCAGCTGAAGACGGCCAGGTGTTAGAGAGAAAGATCACCTTCCCATCCCCTTTCCAGCCTCCCTTTCCGCTGAGAGCAACCCACAGCTCAATAAAGTCGTCTGCATTCATCACCTTTCAAACAGTTCGTGTGACCTGATTCTTCCTGGACACCGGATGAGAACCTGGTGTTGAGAGGGCAGGGGCTGCCACCTGACCCTCCACTGAGCTGGCTGGCACTTGGCCATCCCCGGAGGGCAGAGCTGAAAGAGCATTGGTTGTATCACGCTTGGATGTTGTTGCTGCATGGCCCACACAGAGCCTGCTCCCGCCAGAGAAGAGCAACCAGGCAGTTTCAGCGTTCATTCGCTCCAGTTCCCACACTCACTCTCTCACACGTTCCCACATGGAGTGGCCAGCAGCAGGCTGAGTAAAACAACCCACTCCGGTTCCCGCCTTGAAGGGTGTCAAGGGATCTATTCCGTCTCATCACCTATGCTTTATTGTCAGCAGCCATTATGACTGTGTTACTGGCTGTTCAATATTTTCATAATCACCACAGCTTTCATCAAGAAAGTCCTGACCCATTGGAGTAGGTGGTGAGCAGTGCTTTCCGGGCTGTGAGTGGGAAGCCTCCATTCCCTGCAGGCTATGGCTGCCGCTTTAGAATTTCTTCCTGCCCAACTCCCACCACAACAGGGCATGAGACCTGAAAACTCTCTTCCCATTCCTGAGATGTGAGGAGAAGAGCTGCAAAATTAAGCTCCTATTCCTTATCTTGACATAGTGCCTGGCTAGAGCCATCCGAAAAGATGGGACACAAGACTGCACAGGTATGTTCCATAAGAAGGAGATCAGAGCAAAGTCAAGGAAGATGAAAAATGACTGTTCAGGGAGCAAAAGTTCAGAGAAAGAGTGGGTACTCCTATTACTGGGAAGATGGCACTGCCCATAGAAGAATAAGTACAGTTTTTCCTTTATAGGAAGACTGAGAATGAGTGAAAGGTTGTGAGCCTTGCATGCGCTATGGAATGAATTATGTCCCCCAAAACTTCATACATTGAAGCCTGAACCCTCAATATGATGACATTTAAAGATGGGGCCTTTGGGAAGTGATTAGGTTTAGATGAGGTCTTGACTGTGAGGCCCTCATGATGGGATTAGTGCCCTAATAAGAGGAGACACCAGAAAATTCCCTCCCCTGTCTCCCCTGCACCCCCCTCCTCTCTTTTGTCTTTCCACCAAGCGAGGACACAATGAGAAGGTGGCCATCTACAAACCAGGAAAGAGGACCTCATCAGAAACCCATTACAAGGGCACCTTGATCTTGGACTTCTGGCCTCCATAACTGTGAGCAAACAAGTTTCCGTTGTTTCAGTCACTAAGTCGATGGTATTTTGTCATGTTAAGTCAAGCTGACTAAGCATCCTGAAACCAAGAACTTTGCTGAGTATATGGGATTCTGAAAGCAAGGGAGCAGCCCAAAATGTTGAGAAAATAAGCTGAGAGGATGGTTCAGCCCTTCAGCCATGCAGGTGAGAGCAGGGCTACCCTCAGAATTTTGCTGAACAATCCCAGCCTGCGCCGGCTTTTGTCTACAGTGATGTCCCATTAATATTTAAGCTCAGTGTTGGCTGACTCTGCAGCGTCCTCCCAACCAGGCTGGAATTTCAGCCCCACAAAGGTGTTCTACAAACCCTCAACAGGAGTCCTCCAAAGCTATCCCACAGGTTCCCACAGAGGGGAAGAGAGGAGGAGCCATCCTTGGACACCTGCCTCCACTGTCCCGCCTTCCCCACGCCTCCTGCGTAGGCTCTCCACCATCCTGCTGACGTCACTACCCAAGGGGCCTCAGCAGTTGAGAGGCTGTTTATGTGAAGGACACAGGACAAGAGTGGCATCTCTCTGTGTTATGCTCAGTTGTTGAGCCTCCCCAGCTGCGAAGTGTGATCGGCCTTGGGCCTTGATTAAGGTCACTTAGGCTGACTCAAAAGCAACTCCAAACTCTAAACCTTAAGAAGTGGTGGGAGTCCATTCCATGGCTTCTTATGCAAACTGACCCATCTTCCCCCCAGATTTTAAACCCCAATGCCACCATTCACCATAGCAAAAATATGGAATTAACCTAAGTATCCATCAGTAGATGATTGGATAAAGAAAATGTGGTATACGTACACAATGGAAAACTATTCAGCCATTTTGTAAAAAAGAATGAAATCATATCTTTTGCAGCAACATAGATGGAACCGGAGGCCATTATCTTAAGAAAAACAAGTCAGACGCAGAAAGATAGATATCACATGTTCTCACTCATAAGTGGGAGCTAAATAATGTGTATACATAGACATAGAGTGTGGAATGGTAAACACTGGAGACTTGGAAGGGTAGAAGGCTGAGAGAGGGTAGATGATGAGAAATTACTTAGTAAGTACATTAAATGACATTCATATGTACATTATTTGGATGATGGATACCCTAAAAGCCCTGACTTTACCACTATGCAATCTATGCATGTAATAAAATTGCACTTTGGTTCTTCCAAGTCAGACATAAAGTCCCCTTACCCCTTTGCCCAGAGCAGGCACTCTGATGCCTTACAGTAGCATATTAAAAGGAACAACTCCTCTAACTCTTCAATTAAAGATCTAGTTCCTGCTGGGCAAAGTGGCTCACACCTGTAATCCTAGCACTTTAGGAGGCCAAGGCAGATGGATAACAAGGTCAGGAGTTCGAGATCAGCCTGGCCAACATGGTGAAACCCCATCTCAACTAAAAACACACAAAAAATTAGCTGGGCATGTTGATGCACACCTGTAATCCCAGCTACTCAGGAGTGAATTATTTAAACCCAGGAAGCAGTGGTTGCAGTGAGCCGAGATCACACCGCTGCACTCCGGCCTAGGAGACAGAGCGAGACTTGTCTCCAAAAAAAAAAAAAAAGACCTAGTCCCATCCATGTGACTCTACTCACTAAGCATACAGCTGTCAGTTTCTCTCAAAAACAAACAATAGGCTCAGGGAAAGTACCCAATTAGGGCACCTTGTTATACAAGTAAAAGCAAATAGATACATGAGGGGGAGTTGTCACTGACCCCCATAGCCCAAATATAGCCACATCTCTGCTCTAGTCCAGGCCTTGTGACACAGACACACCATTACCAATTCAGTTACAGTTCAGGTACTTCTGGGAGAAGAGTTGAGGAAAGGCAGTGATGCTTGGCAGAGCACAGAGCATGGATGTTAACAGTGGCCCACTGCCTAAAGAGAGAACGCAAGAGAGAGACTGACTAGTGTACCATGGGGGGAAAAGCAGCCAATCCTGGGGAGGAGATTTTACCAAGCTGCCAGCCAAGATTAACAGCACAGTTCCTCATCACCCACCAGAGGGCTATGCTTCATTTTCCAATACCCCTTTCTCAATAGGTTTTTCCCTCCATATAAGACTTACAAGGATATGGGACGTTTCAAGAAACAGGACATTTAGGGGACTCATCTGCTTTACCGACTCTTAGCCAGCCCATCTCTGCAAGAAAGGTAGACATTCAATAATGGAACTAATTTGCCATCTTTCAGGAGAACGAAATACTGGGTTCATTGTTTCCTCCAGGCCACAGCAAGAAGAGGGGAACAGAGGCCCCTTGTCTCATGCCTCAGCCCATCATGCTACCTCCCTGAGAGCTCATGCATGTTTGCTTTTCTGGCTCCAGGAACATGTGCTTGGAGGTTTGCAGAGTTCCATTTGTATCCCTGGCTTTGGCTCTTAATTTACAGTTTTGCTGCCATCATCAGGAAGACTATGGGCAAAAGCAATGGCAATTCACTGACTACATAGACAAGAGGGCTCAGGGTCTTGGGAAACTTTGCTTAGTAGAGAGGGACACAGAATACAGAAGCATCTTAGCTCTGTTAATCCCCAAAGCATCTTTGCAAAAATAAAGGTAAATTTAGACTAGAGTTAAGTAAAGGATATTACAAACAGAAAATTTTATGGGTCTGCTAGGAAAATGAACACTTGGAAGTTATTGAGAGAAGCCAGTCTGAGATATGTTTTCTGTGATACAGATAAAGACTGAATTGTCTGGCAGATACCACTGAGATAGAAGAGATTATAAACTGAAATAGGGGCAAAAATACCCTGAGTGAAATGAACCTCAGTGATGATACTGATTTTATTGCTTAGAAAATTATTCATATTTACATAGTAAATAGGACTTTCTTATAGCAAGAAGAAATGGACCCAACAGTGTGACAGCCTTGTCACCTATGAAAAGTAGGTTTCCCAAAAGTGCCTGGTAGTGAGAGGTGAGCTGTTCAGAGGTTGTTTTCCTAATCCGAGACTTGCCATGCAGGGTAAGTGGCGGCTCCTGGTGCCCTGGAAACTCCATCCACTCTCTCTTTTCAGGACTTTGTTTAACCCTGGCTGCCCCTCCCGCCTCTGCCCCTGGCCTCACCACCTACTGTGCCACCAGCGCAGATTTGCCTCCTCCACCCCCACTGCCATTCTGAGATCAGCAAACATTCTTGGATGGTAGACCATCAACTCGCACTCAACAACTAGATCTACGATCATCCTCCCATCTTCTTGTCCTCCTTATCTTCCAACTCAGATCTATTTCTTGGCTTCATTTCTGACAATAGCACCTCTGTTCTCTCAGTCACCCAGACTTGAGGCTACCAAGATACTCTTGACTTTTTCTTCATTAACTCTGTCCTAAACCCACTGTGTAGGGGAGAATTAACCTTACCAAAGGGCTTTAAAATGGCCAATGAAAAGCATCTGGCACTTGCCTCCTCCACAAAGAACAACCAAAATAGCAAGTAGATAGTCACACTGCAAATAGAACCTCTAAAAGAACACTGAAATTTAGCAGATAGGTGACAGGAAATACCTGAGGCATAAAAGGAGAAGGAAGTGAGGTGGCCAGTTGGGAGCCCAGAAAGGCTCCCCAGTGCAGGGAAAGGGTAAATAAGAGATCCCCAGGAGTCTGCATTCTTACCACAAATTCCAGCAATCCCAACTACAGGAGAGCCCCTCAATTCTTGGGTCCCTGAGACTAGCATAGGAAGTTCCCTGGAAGACATATGGTAGCAGTGCCAGAAAGGGAGTTCACACTGAATCCCACATACCTGAGTGCTAAACAGCTGCAGTATGGCACCATTTTGAGAGCCCAGGCCCCATCACACCGAACACTGTCCTAAGACCAAATCGTCCCTGCATCTCCACATCCCTGCAGCCCCACTGACATCCCCTCATATTCACTAGGAGGGTACAGCAGCATGACACTAGTTGAACCCAGTGGTGCAGCAAGGTCATCAGCATACACAGTATCCTGCACCCCAGGGAACAGATGACACAGCACACTGAGGAAGCCACCCCTAGAACATAGGAACCCAAAGTACATGTTCCCAGAGTCTGAAACCTGCCTGCTTGGAGCCACTGTCACTGACAGCAACTCTGCCCTCACCAGCAGCAGGGTGCACCTTGAGGACAGGCTCCTCAACCTGCAGCCTCCACTGCTGCCACTGGGGCCCAAAGCAAGCACCACTGGCAGTGAGCCCACTTGCTTCAGCAGCAGAACTGCTGCACATTTGCATGTGCCCTAAGGATGGGCAGTCCTGGTTTACTGCCACTGCCGCTGTCGACACCTGAGCTCTCAGCTAGAGGGCCTGGGGATCTCCCCACCCTGCCCGCCACAGCCCTCACTCATGCAAACCACCAGGGGACCTGAGGATAGGTCAGCCTGGCCCAGCTCAATCCCCCTGAGTGTCTGAACATGTCAACCAGAATCACCCCTCCCCATCCATCACTGTTGGCCTCTGTATACTCCTATCAAAGCCCTGAGAATGGACTCACTCAGGTTGCAACTACTAACACAGACACCATCCATGTGCACACAGCACCTGGGGACCTGGGGGCCTGAGGACTAGACCACCTAGCCCATTACAACTGCTGCTAACACAAGGGCATGCTGCCTGGGAGCCTGAAGGTTGTCCTCCCACCAGTATGACTATCATCCATGCTACAGACACTTCTCAGGGGCCCAAGGACTTGACCTCCCAACCAGCCCACTGCTGCCATTGCTGGCACCTAAGCAAGCTGCCTAGAGGCCCAAGAATCAGCCTGCTTGTACCCAATATCACCAGTGCCTTTGTATGCCACCCAAGGGCCCAAGAACAGGCACAATCAACCATCTACTGCCACTACTTGGGACCAAGAACTAGCCTACCTCAGCAAAACCTCACCACAGCCTCCACTAACAACCACAGCCTAAGACACAAAAAATCACAGACACCACTGACACTGTTTATGACTAAAGAAGTCATACAGAAACTACACTACTGCATGCACCCAGAATGAAAACTAAAGTGCCCTACCCAACCAACACCATAAATACATCAAGAGTCTTCCTCTATGAAAGCTAATACAAAAAGTTGGAAGAAGCAACTCTAACAACAGATGTGTAGCTATCAAAATAAGGACAAAAGAAACGAAAAAGCAAGAAAGCATGACATCACCGAAGGAACACAATGATTATCCAGCAACAGATTCCAATGAAAAAGACATTTGTGATATTCCAGAAAAAGAATTTTTTAAAAAAACGATATTAAAGAAGCTTTGGTTCTGGGCAAGATGGCCAAATAGAAACAGCTCCAGTCTGCACCTCCCAGCAAGATCAACTCAGAAGGCTGGTGATTTCTGCATTTCCAACTGAGGTACCTGGCTCATCTCACTGGGACTGGTTAGACAGTGGGTGCAGCCCACAGAGGGCAAGCCGAAGGAGGGCGGTCATCGCCTCACCTGAGAAGTGCAAGGGGTCAAGGAACTCCCTCTCCTAGCCAAGGGTAGCCGGGAGGGACTGTGCTGTGAGGAACAATAGATTCTGGCCCAAATACTATGCTCTTCCCAGGGTCTTCGCCACCCACAGACCAGGAGACTCTCTCCAGTGCCTATGCCACCAGAGCCCTGGGTTTCAAGCACAAAACTGGGTGGCCATTTGGACAAACACCAAGCTAATTGCAGAATTTTTTTTCATACCCCAGTGGCACCTGGAACACCAGTGAAACAGAACAGTTTACTCCCCTCGAAAGGAGGATGAAGCCAAGGAGCCAAGTGGTCTAGCTCAGTGGATTCTACCTCCATGGAGCCCAGCAAGCTAAAGTCCACTGGCTTGAACTTCTCACTGCAAGCACAGCAGTCTGAAGTCAACCTAGGATACTTGAGCTTGGTTGGGGTGGGAGAATCATCCAACATTACTGAAGTTTGAGTAGGCGGTTTTCCCCTCACAGTGTAAACAAAGCTGCCAGAAGGTCTGAAATGAGTGGATCCTACTGCAGCTCAGCAAACCCACTGTAGCCAGAGAGCCTCTCTAGATTCTTTCTCTCTGGGCCTGGCATTTCTAAAAGAAAGGGAGCAGCCCCAGTCAGGGGCTTATAGATAAAATTTCCATCTCCCTGGGACAGAGAACCTGAAGGAAGGGGTAGCTGTGAGCCCCGCTTCAGCAGATTTAAACATTCTTGCCTGTTGGCTCTGAAGAGAGCAGCGGATCTCCCTACACATCACTTGAGCTCTGCTAAGGGACAGACTGCCTCCTCAAGTGGGTCCCTGACCCCCATGCCTCCTGACTAGGAGACACCTCCCAGCAGGGGTCAACAGACCTCATACAGGAGAGCTCCAGCTGGCCTTTGGCAGGAGCCCCTCTGGGATAAAGCTTCCAAAGGAAGAAACAGGCAGCAATCTTTGCTGTTCTGCAGCCTCTGCTGGTGATACAGGCAAATGGTGTCTGGAGTGGACCTCCAGCAAACCCGAGCAGACCTGCATCAGAGAGGACTGACTGTTAGAAGGAAAACTGATAAACCAAAAGGAGTAGCATCAATATCAACCAAAGGACATTAACACAGAAACTTCATCTGAAACTCACCAACATCAAGGACCAAACACAGATAAATCCACAAAGATGGGGAGAAACCAGCACAAAAAGGCTGCAAATTCCAAAAACCAGAATGCCTCTTCTCCTCCAAATGAACACAACTCCTCGCCAGCAAGGGAACAAAACTGGACAGAGAATGAGTTTGATGAATTGACAGAAGTAGGCTTCAGACGGTGGGTAATAACAAACTCCTCCGAGCTAAAGGAGCATGTTCTAACCCAATGCAAGGAAGCTAAAAACCTTGAAAAAAGGTTAAAGAAATTGCTAACTAGAATTACCAATTTAGAGAAGAACATAAATGACCTGAAGGAGCTGAAAAACACAGCATAAGAAGTTTGTGAAGCATATACAAGCATCAATAGCTGGATTGATCAAGCAGAAGGAAGGATATCAGTGACTGAAGATCAACTTAATGAAACAAAGCAGGAAGACAAAATTAGAGAAAAAAGAATGAAAAGAAATGAACAAAGCCTCCAAGAAATATGGGACTACATGAAAAAAACAAACCTACATTTGATTGGTGTACCTGAAAGTGATGGGGAGAATGAAACCAAGTTGGAAAACTGTCCAACTTCAGGATACTATCCTGGAGAACCCCAATGTAGCAAGACAGGACAACATTCAAATCCAGGAAATACAGAAAATTCCACAAAGATACTGCTCAAAAAGAGCAACCCCAAGATACATAACTGATAGATTCACTAAGGTTGAAATGAAGGAAAAAATGTTAAGGGCAGCCAGAGAGAAAGGTGGAGTTACCCACAAAGGGAAGCCCATCAGACTAACAGTGGATCTTTCTGCAAAAACACTACAAGCTAGAAGAGAGTGGGGCCAATATTCAACACTCTTAAAGGAAAGAATTTTCAACCCAAAATTTCATATTTAGCCAAACTAAGCTTCATAAGAGAAAGAGAAATAAAATCATTTACAGACAAGCAAATGCTGAGAGATTTTGTCATCACTAGGCCTGCCTTACAAGAGTTCCTGAAAAAAGCATTAGACATGGAAAGGAAAAACTGGTACTAGCCACTGCAAAAACATACCAAATTGTAAAGACCATTGACACTATGAAAAAAAACTGCATCAACTAATGGGCAAAATAACCAGCTAGCATAATGACAGGATCAAATTCACACATAACAATATTAACCTTAAATTTAAACAGGATAAATGCCCCAATTAAAAGACACAGACTGGCAAATTGGATAAAGAGGCAAGACCCATCTGTGTGCTGTATTCAGGAGATCCATATGACATACAAAGACACATATAGGCTCAAAAAAAAGGGATGAAGAAATATTTAATAAGTGAATGGAAAGCAAAAAAAAAAAAAAAAGCAGTGGTTGCAATCCTAGTCTCTGATAAAACAGACTTGAAACCAACAATGATCAAAAGAGACAATGAATGTCATTACATAATGGTAAATGAATAAATGCAACAAAAAGAGCTAACTATCCTAAATATATATGCACCCAATACAGGAGCACCCAGATTCATATAGCAAGCGGTTCTTAAGACCTACAAAGAGACTTAGACACCCACACAATAATAGTGGGAGACTTCAACACCCCACTGTCAACATTAGACAGATCAACAAGACAGAAAATTAACAAGGACATTCAGGACTTGAACTCACCTCTGGACCAAGCAGACCTAAAAGACATCTACAGAACTCTCCATCCCAAATCAACAGAATATACATTCTTCTTGATGCCATATTACATTTATTCTAAAACTGACCACATAATTGGGAGTAAAACACTCCTCAGCGAATGCAAAAGAATGGAAATCATGACAAAAAGTCTCTCAGACCACAGTGCAATCAAATTAGAACTCAGGATTAAGAAGCTCACTCAAAACCACACAACTTCATGGAAACTAAACAACCTGCTCCTGAATGACTACTGTGTAAATAATGAAATGAAGGCAGAAATAAATAAGTTATTTGAAAGCAATAAGAACAAAGACACAACATACCAGAATCTCTGGGACAAAACCAAAGCAGTGTTTGGAGGAAAACTTATAGCACTAAATGCTCACAAGAGAAAGCAGAAAAGATGTAAATTTTCTAACATCACAATGAAAAACTTATAACACTAAATGCTCACAAGAGAAAGCAGAAAAGATGTAAATCTTCTAACATCACAATTAAAAGAACTAGAGAAGAGAAAGCAAAAAAATTCAAAAGCTAGCAGAAAACAAGAAATAACTATGATCAGAGCAGAACTGAAGGAGATAGAGACAGAAAAAGCCCTTCAAAAAAATCAATGAATCCAGGAGCTGGTTTTTTGAAAAGTATAACAAAACAGATAGACCACTAGCCAGACTAATAAAGAAGAAAAGAGAGAAGAATCAAATAGACACAATAGAAAATGATAAAGGGGATATCACCACTGATCCCACAGAAATACAAACTACCATCAAAGAATATTATAAACACCTCTATGCAAATAACCTAGAAAATCTAGAAGAAATAGATAAATTCCTGGACACATACACCCTCCCAAGACTAAACCAGGAAGAAGTTAAATCCCTGAATAAACCAATAACAAGTTCTGACATTGAGGCAGTAATTAATAGCCTATCAACCTAAAAAAAATCCCAGGACCAGATAGATTCACAGCTAAATTCTACCAGAAGTACAAAGAGGAGCTGGTAACATTCTTTCTGAAACTCTTCCAAACAATAGAAAACGAGAGACTCCTCCCTAACTCATTTTATGAGGCCAGCATCATCCTGATAACAAAACCTGGCAGAGTCACAACAACAAAAAAGATTTCAGGCCAATATCCCTGATGAACATGATGCAAAAATCTTCAGCAAAATACTGGCAAACCAAATCCAGCAGCACATCAACAACTAATCCACCGTGATCAAGTTGGCTTCATCCTGAGATGCAAGGCTGGTTCAATATATACAAATCAATAAACATAATCCATCACATAAACAGAATCAATGACAAAAACCACATGATTATCTCAATAGATGCAGAAAATGCCTTTGATAAAAGTTAACACTCCTTCATACTAAAAACTCTCAAGAAACTAGGTATTGATGGAACGTACCTCAAAATAATAAGTGCTATTTATGACAAGCCCATAGCCAATATCATACTGAATGGACAAAAGCTAGAAGCATTCCTTTGAAAGCCAGTACAAGACAAGGATGCCCTCTCTCTCCACTCCTATTCAACATAGTATTGGAAGCTCTGGCCAGGGCAATCAGGCAAGAGAAAGAAATAAAGATATTCAAATAGGAAGAGAGGAAGTCAAATTGTCTCTATTTGCAAATGACATGATTGTATACTTAGAAATCCCCATTGTCTCTGCCCAAAATCTCCTTAAACTAATAAGCAACTTTAAGCAGTCTCAGGATACAAAATCAATATGCAAAAATCATAGTCATTCCTATACACGAATAGTAGGCAAACAGAGAGTGAGAGTGAATTCCCGTTCACAATTGCTACAAAGAGAATAAAATACCTAGGAATGCAACTTATAAGGGATATGAAGGACCTCTTCAAAAAGAACTACAAACCACTGCTCAAGGAAATAAGAAAGAATGCAAACAAATGGAAAAACATTCCATGCTCATGGTTAGGAATAATCAATATCGTGAAAATGGCCACACTTCCCAAAGTAATTTATAGATTCAGTAATATCCCCCTCAAACTACCATTGACTTTTCTCACAGAATTAGAAAAAAACTACTTTATATTTCATATGGAACCAAAAAAGAGCTTGTACAGCCAAGGCAATCCTAAGCAAAAATAACAAAGCTGGAGGCATTATGCTACCTTACTTCAAACTATATTACAAGGCTACAGTAAACAAAACAACATGGTACTTGTATCAAAACAGATATATAGACCATTAGAACAGAACAGAGTACTCAGAAATAAGACCACACATCTACAACCATATGATCTTTGACAAACCTGACAAAAACAAACAATGGTGAAAGGATTCCCTGTTTAATAAATGGTGTTGGGAAAAATTGGATAACCATATGCAGAAAGCTGAAACTGGATCCCTTCCTTACATCTTATACAAAAATTAACTCAAGATGGATTAAAGACTTAAACTTAAGACCTAAAACCATAAAAACCCTAGAAGAAAACCTAGGCAATACAATTCAGGACATAGACATGAGCAAAGACTTCCTACTAAAACACCAAAAGCAATGACAATGAAAGACAAAATTGACAAATGGGATCTAATTAAGCTCCAGAGCTTCTGCACAGCAAAAGAAACTATCATCAGAGTGAACAGAAAACCTACAGAATGGGAGAAAATCTTTGCAATCTATCCACCTTACAAAGGGTATATCCAGAATCTACAAAAAACTTAAATTTACAAGAGAAAAATAAACAACCCCATCAAAAAGTGGGCAAAGAATATGAACAGACACTTCTCAAATGAAGATATTTATCTGGCCAACAAACATGAAAAAAAAAAGCTTATCATCACTGGTCATTAGAGAAATGCAAATCAAAACCACAATGAAATACCATCTCACACCAGTTAGAATAGCAATCATTAAAATGTCAGGAAACAAAAGATGCTGGAGAGGATGTGGAAAAATGGGAACATTTTTACATTGTTGGTGGAAGTGTAAATTAGTTCAACCATTGTGGAAAACAGTGTGGTGATTCCTCAACTAGTGTTTCAGTTTTCCCAATACCTCTAGCATCAGAAATATTATTTGACCCAGCAATCCCATTACTGGATATATACCCAAAGGATTATAAATTATTCTACTATAAAGACATAGGCACACAGATGTTTATTGTGGCACTTTTCACAATAGCGAAGACTTGGAACCAACCCAAATGTCCATCAATGATAGGCCGGATAAAGAAAATGCGGCACATATACACCATGGAATACTATGCAGCCATAAAAAGAGGATGAGTTCATGTCCTTTGCAGGGACATGGATGAAGCTGGAAACCATCATTCTCAGCAAACTAACAGAAGAAAGAAAAACAAACACTGCATTTTCTCACTCATAAATGGGAGTTGAACAAGGAGAACACATGGACACATGGAGGGGAACATCACACATTGGGGTCTGTCAGGGAGTGGGGCGCTAGGGAGGGATAGCATTAGGAGAAATACCTAATGTAGATGACAGGTTGATAGGTGTAGCAAACCATCATAGCACATGTATAACTATGTAACAAACCTGTATGTTCTGCACATGTATCCCAGAACTTAATGTATAATTGTAAAAAAAAAAAAAAGAAAAGAAAAAAAGAAAAAGAAAGAAAAAGAAGTTTAATGAGACACAAGAGAACACAGATAAATAATACAAAAAAATCAGAAAAATAATTCAGGATATGAAGGAGAAATTCACCAGAGAGATAGCTATCATAAAAAAGAACTGAACAGAAATCCTGGAATTAAAGAATTCAATGAATGAAATTTAAAAAAAATTTTAAGAGATTCAACAATATATAAGATCAAGCAGAAGAAAGAATTTCAGAGCTTAAAGACAGGTCTTTTGAAATAAGCTAGTCAGACAACAGAAAAATAAAATTAAAAAAATAAATAAAGCCCATGACATATGGGACACCATAAAATGACCAAAACTGCAAATTCTGGATGCTTCAAAAGATTAAGAGAACAAGGGCATAGAAAACCTATTTAACAAAAATAACACTGAAAACTTCCCAAGTCTACCAAGAGATTTAGACATCCAGATACATGAAGCACAGAAATTCCTCAACCAAATACAATCCAAAAAAGTTCTCTCCACAGCATGTTATAATCAAGATTCCAAAAGGCAAAGACAAAGAATTTTTAAAACAGTAATAGAAGAGCATCTAGTCAATAGATAAGGCAACTTCCATCAAACTAACAGCATATTTTTCAGCAGAAACCTTAAGACCAGAAGAAAATAGAATGAAATAGTCAAAGCAGAATCAAACAAAAGGGAGACTTAAAAAAAATACAAAGGATCAATGAAATGAAAAGTTGGTTTATGAAAAGAGAAACAAAATTGATTAACCTCTTGCTAGATTAACCAAGAAAAAGAGAGAAGGTCCAAATTCAAAATCAGAAATGGAAAAGAAGATATTACAAGTGACACCACAGAAATATAAAAGGTCATCAGATACTATTGTGAAGTATACACTAACAAACTAGAAAATGTATAGGAAATGAATAAATTCCTGGACACATATAACCTACCAAGACTGAATCAGGAAGAAATAGAAAACCTGAACAGATCAATAATGAGTAATGAAATTAATTCAGTAATAAGGTCTCTCAATGAAAAAAAGCTCACGATTAGATGGCTTCACTGCCAAATTCTACCAAACTTATAAAGAAGAATTATGTAATAACATCAATCCTCCTGAAATTATTTCAAAAAAACTGAAAATAAGAGAATTCTCCCTAACTCGTTCTACAAGAATTATCCTGCTACCAAAACCAGACAATCACACAACAAAAAAAGAAAGCTGTAGGCCAATATCCCTGATGAACCTAGATGCAAAAACTCTCAACAAATACTAGCAAAGTGAATCCATATCAAAAAGATGGATCAAATAAGATTTATCCCAAGGATGCAAGGATGCTTAAACATACACAAATAAATAAGCATGATACATCACATCAACAGAATGAAGGACAAAAACTATATGATCATCTCAATAGATGCAGAAAAAGTATTTGATAAAACTCAATAACCTTCATGATAAAGAAAAAAAATCCTCAACAAACAAGGCATAGAAGGAATATATCTCAAAATAATAAAGGCTATAGATGACACACCAACAGCTGACATCATACTCAATGGGGAAATGCTGAAAGCCTTTTTCCTAAGCCCTGGAACAAGACAAGGATGTCCACTTTCACCACTGTTATCCAACATAGTACTAGAAGTCCTAGCCATGGCAATCAAGCAAGAGGAAGAGACAAAAGGCATCCAAATTAGAAAAGAGGAAGTCAAATTGTCTTTCTTTGCAGATGACATGATCTTATATCTAGAAAAACCTAAAGATACAGCCAAAAACTCTTAGATCTGATAAATAAATTCGTAAAGTTGCAGCTACAAAATCAACATACGAATATCAGTAACATTTTCATACACCAGTAATGAAATAGCTGAAAAAGAAATCAAGAAGACAAACTCATATACAATAGTTTCCAAAAAAAATACCTAAACATACATTTAGTCAAGGAGATAAAAGACCTCTACAAGGGAAACTACAAACAATGATGAAATAAATTGAAGAGAATACAAATTGAAAGACACCCCATGCTCATGGATCAGAAAAATTCATATTGTTAAAATGTGACAATACTGCCCAAAGCAATTTACAGATACTACTTGACCATAAAAAAGAATGTCATTTGCAGCAACATGGATGAAACTGAAGGTTATTATGTGAAGTAAAATAAGCCAGGCACAGAAAGACAAACATTTTATGTTCTCACTCATTTGTGGGAGATAAAAAAGTGGATCTCATGGAAGTAGAGAATAAAATTATAGATAGCAGAGGCTGCAAAGGGTCTGGGGAAGAAGATGAAGAGTTGGTATGGGTACAAACATAGAAACAATAGTTCTGTAAAAGCATTCCTATTTCTCCACATCCTCTCCAGCATCTGTTGTCTCTCGATTTTTTAATGATCGCCATTCTAACTGGTGTGAGATGGTATCTCAATGTAGTTTTGATTTGCATTTCTCTAATGACCAGTGATGATGAGCATTTTTTCATATTTTGTTGGCCTCATGTATGTCTTCTTTTGTAAAGTGTCTGTTCATATCCTTTGCCCACTTTTGAATGGGCTTGTTTTTTTTCTTATAAATCTGTTTTAGTTCTTTGTAGCTTCTGGATATTAGCCCTTTGTCAGATGGGTAGACCGTGAAAATGTTTTCCCATTCTGTTGGTTGTCAATTCACTCTAATGACTCTTTCTTTTGCTGTGTAGAAGCTGTGGAGTTTTATTAGGTCCTATTTGTCTATTTTGGCTTTTGTTGCCAATGCTTTTGGTGTTTTGGTCATGAAGTCCTTGCCTACACCTATGTCCAGAATGGTTTTGCCTAGGTTTTCTTCTAGGGTTTTTATGGTGTTAAGTCTGATGTTTAAGTCTTTAATCCATCTGGAGTTAATTTTAATGTAAGGTGTCAGGAAGGGGTCCAGTTTCTGCTTTCTGCACATGGCTAGCCAGTTTTCCCAACACCATTTATTAAACAGGGACTCCTTTCCCCATTGCTTGTTTTTGTCAGGTTTGTCAAAGATCAGATGGTTGTAGATGTGTGGTGTTGCCTCCGAGGCCTCTGTTCTGTTTCACTGGTCTATATATCTGTTTTGGTACCACTACCACACTGTTTTGATTACTGTAGCCTTGTAGTATAGTTTGAAGTCCGGTAGTGTGATGCCTCCTGCTTTGTTCTTTTTGCTTAGAATTGACTTGGCTATGTGGGCTCTCTTTTGGTTCCATATGAAGTTTAAGGTGGTTTTTTCCAGTTCTGTGAAGAAGGTCATTGGTAGCTTGCTGGGGATAGCGTTGAATCTGTAAATTTCTTTGGGCAGTATGGCCATTTTCACTATATTGATTCTTCCTAACCATAAACATGGAATGTTTCTCCATCTATTTGTGTCCTCTCTTATTTCGTTGAGCAGTGGTTTGTAGTTCTCCTTGAAGAGGTCCTTTACGTTCCTTGTTAGTTGTACTCCTAGGTATTTTATTCTCTTTGTAGGAATTGTGAATGGCAGTTCGTTCTTGATTTGGCTCTCTTTAAGTCTGTTATTGGTATATAGGACTGTTGGTGGGAGTGTAAATTAGTTCAACCATTGTGGAAGACAGTGTGGCGATTCCTCAAGGACCTAGAAATAGAAATTCCATTTGACCCAGCAATCCCATTACTGGATATATATCCAAAGGATTATAAATCGTTCTACTATAAGGACACATGCACACGAATGTTCACTGCAGCACTGTTTACAATAGCAAAGACCTGGAACCAACCCAAATGCCCATCGATGATAGACTGGACAGGGAAAATGTGGCACATATACACCATGAAATACTATGCAGCCATAAGTAACAATGAGTTCGTGTCCTTTGTAGGAACATGGATGAACCTGGAAACCGTCATTCTCAGAAAACTGACGCAAGAACAGAAAATCAAACACTGCATGTTCTCACTCATAGGCGGGTGTTGAACAATGTGGACACATGGACACAGGGAGGGGAGCATCACAAACTGGGGTCTGTCGGGGAGAGATAGGGGAGGGACAGCAGGGGGTGGGGAGTTGGGGAGAGATAACTTGGGGAGAAATGCCAGATATAGGTGATGGGAAAGAAGGCAGCAAATCACACTGCCATGTGTGTACCTATGCAACAATCTTGCACGTTCTTCACATGTACCCCAAAACCTAAAATGCAATAAAAAAAGAAAGAAATAATAGTTCTAATGTTTACAACAGAATAGGGTGACTACAGTTAACAACATGTTATCTATTTCACCATAGCTAGAAAAGAGGACTTGAAATATTCTCAACCCATAGAAATGAAGAGGTAAAGGATATGTTAAACATCCTGACATGATGATTACACATTCTATGCATGTAACAAAAATACATGTACCCCATTAAAATGTACAAATATTATGTATCAATAAAAAAATTAAAGGATATGGATACCAAAAAAGTTAAAAATAAATAAGAATTAACCTTACCCAGGGAGAAATCAGGCCTTCGCCCTTGGCTTTGGGAGCTGATCTCTAGGCCTTTGGTAATATCCTGCCTCATAAGAATGTCTTTGTTTACCTGGGGGCTTTGGGCCACACCAGATAATCTATTATTGTGATTTATGTTGGGGGCTTTGGGCCATGTGATAGTTTAACCTCCAGAGAGGCTAGAGACTAAAGGCAGACTTGTAGCAATCAGCTATGTCTACATGATCAAGTCCCAGGCAAAGCTCTGGATGCCAAGGCTTAGCTGAGCTTTACTGGTTGGCAAATGATTCCACTGGGTGAAGACAACTGGAAACTCCACGTTTGGAACTCCCCTGGACTTAGACCCATGTGTCCCTTCCCTTGGCTGATATTACTCTGTATCCTTCCACTGTAATAAGCTATAATAGTGGGTATAACAGCTGTGAGCGAGACCTGTAAGTACTTCTAGCAAATTATCAAATGTAAGTGTGCACTTGCCTTCTCCCACCTGGAATCTGCAATTGGTTTCAGCAGTAAGGGTGTTTTGTGGATTGTCCCCTAACTTCACACTCACCCTTGCCAGACCCTACAATGAGCTGGCACACAGGGTTGATTGACATGACAGTCTAAAAAGAAAAGTTCTTAAATTTCTCCCCCACAAAAACTAAGGATAGGGGCTATATCATAGTCAGGTTTTTTAATCTCCAGCACCGGTGACACAGTAGGTGACATACATATGTGTGTGTGTGTGTGTGTGTGAATCACATACATACATACATACGTGTGTGTGTGTGTGTGTGTGTGTGTATTTGTGTGTGTGTATATTTATATGTGTGTGATACAGGGTCTCAGTCTGTCGCCCAGGCTGGAGTACAGTGGCACAATCGCAGCACACTGCAGCCTGAACCTCTTTGGTTCAAGCGATCCTCTCACCTCAGCCTCCTGAGTAGCTGGGACTACAGGCACAGGGCACCACACCCAGCTAATTTTTTATAATTTTTTGTAGAGACAGGGTTTCACCATGTTGCCCATGCTGGTCTCAAACTCCTGGCCTAAAGCAATCCTCCTGCCTTGGCGTCCCAAAGAGCTGGGATTGCACGCGTGAGTCATCATGCCTGGTGAATTTCAAATTAATCAATTAGCTATATGTCTAGCCAAGACCAAGTGGCAAGTGAAATATGTAATTTGCTATTTGATCAAAAAACTTATAGATGTATGCAAATTAACACTGTTAGGAAATCAGGAAAAGAAATTTTACCACAATGAAATTTAACCAAAACAGACTTTGGCTGGGTTCATGCTGGCTGTTGAATTTCTACTTCCTCATATTACCAGTTTTATATATGAACTGTCACATCAAGCATGGATTCAAAAAACAGACTGGAAACTTCAGACCCATATATTCAACTGCCCACTGGACATTTGCTGTTTGCCTCAGAATTTGCTTAACCTCAGATTGGAATTTATCAACTTCCTCACCCACAAAGCCTGCTCCTTTTCAGTATTCCCCCATCTCAGCGAACAGCACTCTCACCTACCCACTCTCAGTGAACAGCACTCTCCCAAGCCAGAGAAAACTGAGAACCATGCGTGACTCCTCCTTCTCCCTCACTCACTCATCTAATTATCACCCACCCCAGCTGAGCCTCTAAATAGCTTCTCTTTTCCCAGTCCTACTGCTCCAACAGGTCATCATCATCTGAAAACTGGCTTAGAACTTTCTGCTAAGCAATCTGGCTTTCAACTTCCTGCCTGCTGCTCTTTCTGCCTCACCTTTAGCCCTTCTAATTCTCCACAGTTCCACCAGAGTGATTTTTTTTAAAAGCACAAATATTACTTTGTTATTATCTCTTAAAGCCGTTTAATAATGTCCCACTGTCCTGTGGGACCCGCCTCCCACACACCATCAACCCCTCCCTGTCCAGCCTGATCAGGCTCCACTTCCTCCTACCTTATCCCCCAATTATTATGAACTTCATCCAGTTCCTCAAATTCACTGCACTTTATTTCTTAACTTCAGGTTCTTACTAATTCTGTTCTTTCTACCTGAAACACTAGTCCCTTCTCTTTGCTGAGCTAATTTCTACACATTTATTAGGTTTGCTGAACTTTCAATTCTTCTGGGAAGTATTCTGTACATATTGGGTTTTCTAAAGATGGCCATTACAGTATCTCTCATTCCACATGCACTTTGGAGCTCTGAGCTTCCCATGTAATGAATCCAACTATTTCAAGCCTGTCATGTTGTGAGAAAATCCAGGTCTCATGGACAGGTCATATGTGGGTCCTGCCTAGGAGCCAGATATGCGAATGAAGACACCTCCCGTGATGCCATCCCCAGGCCATTCCAGTCTTCCTGGATGAGGTCCCAGATGATAGTTTAGAACAGAAGAACTGCTCCGCTATCCACATCCCAAATTTCTGACTCACAAATTCTGTAAGTGTGGTAAATTGGTGGTATTATGCCACTAATTTCCGGGGAAATTTGTTGCCTAGCACTACCGGTATGCTTTCCCTTACCATCCAGACCTGGATTAGACTGCCTTTCTATGGATTCCGAGAACATCCTGTACCATTCCCATCCTAGATTTCCACACTGAATTATCATTGCTGCCTTGCTTATCTCTACCCCACAGTAACTATGAAGTCTGTAAAGGCAGACACCACATTTGCCTTATGTACCTACATATCCCCAGCACTCTGCACAGGGCCTGGCACAAAATAGGCAATAAATAATAGTTGCCTAGCAAATTACCAGTAATGGAGTACCACAGGAGCATTAGAAAGATTGCCTAAAGCATTGCCATAACAGGGGGAAGCAGCCCAGAACACGATCCCCCTAGAACGGGTGTGTCATCTTTACGCAGGAAAGTACCTTGGGTCGGTGTGAGGGTTAACAAAAGCTTAAGCCCAGTTTCACTACAAAACCAGGTTTCAATTAGTGAATTTTTCATGAAAGAAAGACAAGCTGTGTACTGGAAGAAAGACCCAGATAGCAGAAAGGTTACAAGGTCAGGGCTGTGGCTCTCCATGGCAAATTATACTGTGAGTTTAGACACAAAGGGACTCAGAGAGAGAAACAACGTCTGGCCGACCTTTATCTAAGGCCTAAAATTAAATATTAATCATAGAGCCTGACCCAAATCTATTGAGGCTAGAGCTAAATCCTGTTTTCTACAGAGGCCTTTGTGGAGCTCAAAAGATGTAGGGAAAAGGGCCAAGGTGTCACACAGGGCAATGATGAAAGGATCCGGAAGATTCATTTCCTGGATGAGGAAAAATTAAAGGAGTTTAGTGTAGGAGTCACGGTTTTATTCAGAGAAACTAGATGGAAATGTAAATACTTCAATTCGTAACTGAAGTAAAAACCTAAAGAACAAGGAATATTATTTAATCTTATTCACTGCTTAGAACTAGAGCAAATGAATTGAAACTAGGCAAATTTTATGATACGTAAAATAAGTATTACTAGCAAAAAAAATCACATTTAAATCAATAAGAAAGGCTGAGCATTGGAATAAAAATGTCCTTAGAAGCAACTAGAAATTCAATAAACTGTTTTGACAATAAAAAATACCTTTTGAGATTTTCCTCTCTTCAGTTCTGAGATTTTTTTTCCCCCACAAAGGCACTAACATAAAAAGGAAGTTAATAAAAAAAATCTGACAAATGCAGGTATGACATACTTGCTAGAAGACATTCTATAAGCAGTGAGAACTGGTGTCTCACAGAGGTTCCAGGCTGATTTTTTTGAATCTGCAAAACTTGTACATAATAAAAAATCCAACAAGTATATCAGGGTATGAAATACAAACTAAGGTCTTTAAAAGTATTCTTTTAATGCCCATTTTTCCCCCGAAAATTCAAAATCTTTGGATTTTTGGGGGCCTACTTGAAACATACATTAGGAGTGAATTTCTGTGTTTGTGCCAAGAAAAAAAAATCTATTTGATCAATGTGTGGCGTTATTACAGTCACTTTCTATCTTAATTCTACTCTTAAGTTACTTTTCCTCCTCTCAACATTTTGAGACAAGACCATGGCAAAATCCTACCACCTAGTGGAAAAATTCTCTGCTCTTTACTCTAAATCCATTTTAGAATTTAGAATACATTAGCTGTTAACTATTAACTACACACATAGATCACTTTTAAAAGTTACTTTTAAGAAAATGAACTGTTCAAACATCTTTAATCAATAAAAAATTGTGTACATTTTAATACCAAAAACTTCAGCAATGTTACCATTTCCAGAAAGACAGTATATTTGAACTGCAGAGATCTACTTTCATTGTTAGGACTTTTTCCATTTTTATGTTCATTTAGTGTTGAAAACACTAAGATCTAGACACAAGTGGGTGACATCAGGCAGTTTTAATTGTCCTGTTCATATTAAGCATGATAAATTCATATCCACATCTGTCTACGGCAGTCATTCAAATTGAGAAAAGATGTCTTTTCTCTTCCAACAAGTCTGTGAAGCAAGTCCCATTCTTTTAGTAGATTTTGAGTTTGCAATTTTTTTTACAAGGAATAAACAACAATTCTGTTTCTTCGTATATATTTCTCAATGCTTTGTTTAGTTTGATTACTCCATCCCAGGCAATAGTCTTAAAGGCACAAAACGTGCTTTAAAAAATTATGGACTGAGGCAATAGAGAAGGGAAAGAGAGGAAGTCAGAAAGTCAAGCATTATAATAAATACATAAATAAGCAGCTATGATGAATTTAATATCATATGCTATAGATCTATAACGTGCTTTTAATTTTTTTTTTTTTTTGAGATATCGTCTCACTCTGTTGCCCAGGCTGGAGTACAGTGGCATGATCTCAGCTCGCTGCAACCTCCCCCTCCTGGGTTCAAGCAATTCTGTTTCAGCCTCCCGAGTAGCTGGGACTACAGGCATGCACCACCATGGCTGGCTAATTTTTATATTTTTAGTAGAAATGGGGTTTCACTATATTGGCCAGACTGGTCTCGAACTCTTGACCTTGTGATCCTCCCAAAGTGCTGGATTACAGGTGTGAGCCACTGCACCAGGCCTTTAATTTCTAATCACTCAGATGAACTATGGAAAGTCACCATATATCCATAAAATAGCCTTGAGTGCCAAAAGCAGAATCCTGAGCTAACTAAATACCCAACCCAAGATGGGTGGACTTTCTTTTCTTAGGTCAAAAATTAAAACCAAAGAATAAGTTGATATGGAGCCAGAGAAAATAAAGAAATAGTCAAAAATCAATCAAGAGTCAACTAATGGTGAGTGCTAAAATAATTAGAAGTAAAACTATACATAGGAAACTGATACTAAATGGAGGTAGGAAAGACTTGAAAAGGGAAATGCCAAGTACACTGTGTCAGAAGCAAACCATGAGAAAAGAGCATAACAGTTGCTGGGGGGGTTAGCAAACCATCCACTGATAAGCTGGGTCTCCTAAGATCCAGGCAGCCTAAGCTCTGCCTTCATGCGTCTGTGGCTCCTAGAACACCACCCTCCATTTTAAATACTTTATTTGCTGAGGAACAAATGAAAATTGGAATGTATCCAAAGAAAACTAAAATGATCATAGAAAGACAGTTTTTTTAAAAGACAATATAAATGAGTTAAAGATGGAAAATCTGGTTAAAGGCCAACAAATACAAAGAAGAAAGAATGCAGGAATGAAAGAACACAGTGCACATTCAAATTTCTAACAGAAAGGATGAGAGCAGGCAGACAAATGAATTAAACCTGGAGAAGTGGCACAGCCCAGTGGCACAGTGGCTCACACCGTAATCCCACCACTTTAGGATGCTGAGGCGGGAGGATCGCTTGAGCCTGGGAGTTCGAGACCAGCCTGGCAACAAAGAAAGACCTCATCCCTACAAAACAATTTTTTTTTAATTAGCAGAGCATGGTGTCACACACCTGTGGTCTCAGCTACTTAGGAGGTTGAGGCAGGAAGATCACCTGAGCCCAGGAGGTCAAGGCTACAGTGCGCTATGATAGCACCATTTCACTCCAGCCTGGGTGACATGGCGAGACCCCGTCTCAAAAAACAAACAACAAAAAAAGAATTAAGTCGAGAAACCATAATGCAAAGGCGTTCAGGGTCTTGGGCAAAACAAACCAAAAAACCCAAGCCAGTGTAAATTACAGGGAACACAGCTCAGCTTTTCAAAGGAGAGAGGACCAACCTGCTGGGCATTTCTTTTTCTAAACTTCATAAGTGAGGAATTGAGCTGAACACTGCTGAAAATGCCAGGAACACACAGACTTTCTTGTCTGCCAATATTATAATCTCTCAACTAGCGCAGTTTCTTGGGTTGTTAACCTGTGCAGTTGCAGAGGACACTGTGCTTGGTTTAACACTCCGCTGTTTCCATCTTGAAATCATTAATAATTTATAAACACTGGGCCTGCACTGCATTTGCATTTTGCACTAGGCCCCACAAATCACATAGCTAATCCTGCGCTAAACTCAGACTAAAGAATTCCACCACAGGCCGGGCGCAGTGGCTCACGCCTGTAATCCTGGCACTTTAGGAGGCCACGACAGGCAGAACACTTGTGGTCAGGAGTTCAAGAGCAGCCTGGCCAACATGGTGAGACCCTGTCTCTACTAAAAGTACAAAAAATTAGCCAGGCATGGTGGCAGACGCCTATAATCCCAGCTACTGGGGAGGCTGAGGCAGGAGAATAGCTTGAACCCAGTAGACAGAGGTTGCAGTGAGCTGAAATCATGCCACTGCACTGGGCAAAAGAACAAGGATCTATCTCAAAAAAAAAAAAAAAAGAATTGCACCACTATCATTAAAATGTCTCTTTTTTCCTACATCTGGAAAAAAAATTTTTTGAGTAGAGAGTAAAGCAAGAACAAGGACAGTCTAATCACCTCCTTTTCCTGC
Source organism: Plecturocebus donacophilus (assembly GCA_004027715.1). Lineage (NCBI taxonomy): Eukaryota > Metazoa > Chordata > Mammalia > Primates > Pitheciidae > Plecturocebus > Plecturocebus donacophilus. The sequence goes on from PVKP010012032.1 coordinate 49,316, forward strand.
AAGAACCCCTTTCTGTCTCACCTGATGACTGAGCTCCCCCTCAGCATCCTTCTCCAAGACAGCGGCGGCAAGGTCAAGGAGAATGGACCCTGACTGCATGAGCTGCATCATCGGGGTCCACTAAGTGATGGATTCCTCCACAAAGGTCACTACACATTGAGAAAAACCTTTGCTGGTCAACTGACATCTCTAATCTTTCCAAGTTAAATCACTCTTCTTCATGCAGAATCCACAATCCACCTTTGAGAAGTAAAGACATGCATTTGCAAATAAGAGAAAGCCTAGGAAAATCAAAGATTTCTTATCCCGAAGCAATTTTAGTAAGGAGGAAATTGTAGAACATACATACATATATATATATATACACACACATTCCTAAAATCTTTTTTTGTTTTATTCACTTATTCAAAAAGGCTCTGTCTGCCAGACACTGCTACACACTAAGGATTCAAGGTTGAAAAACAGAGACATAGTCTCTACCCTCGTGGTGGTTACAGCACAGTGGAAGGCTATGAACCAGGAGTTATGCTAAGTGTTTCACAAACATGTGATCTCCATTCAGCACTATAGGGTCAATGTTATCACCCTCATTTTCAGAGAGGAAAGAACTAAGAGAGAGGTTAAGTTTCCTTCCCAGGCCACACAGCTGTTAAGAAGCAGAACTAAGATTCTAATCCAGTTCACCTGACTCCAAAGTCCATCTGATACCTGAAAATATTAGGGTAGGACTCCTTGAGGAAGCAAAACCAAAAATATTTTAGAGGATCTGTTTGAGAAAACTGAATACCTACAGGAGAAATGTTGAAATGAAGGGATTAGAAAAAATATCCCGAACAGAAAGGACACTATGAACAAAGGCATCGTGGAAATAGCATTCTTTAAAGAACCTACAAAGCAGCATTTGAGAACTATTAAATATTTTTGACTAGGAAGGGTATAGATTTACATTTTTAAGAAGATTATTCTAATGGCCTTGTGGAATGAGGACTTGAAAGAGACAAACCCAATGTCTGTGAGACCAGTGGGAAGGCTGTTGTGATCATTTGGACAAAACACAATTATGGGCTTAAGTAGAGCACAGATGGTAGGGATAGGGAGGAAGGGATGGATTTGAGAAATGTTTTAGAAGTTGGAAAGGGACAAATTGACTAGATAGAACATGGTCCTGGGTTAGGAATAGGAGATTGAATTCAGGACAAAGGTCCTTTCTTAAAACAAGCAGCTTACCTCAATCTGAGTCTTGAGGAAAAGCTAAAAGTTAGGATGAGGTTGTAGGCAGGTCTGTAGAGACATCCAGAGAAATTCTCCGATGGCTCTGTTATTCTCTCTGAAGGTAGGGTGACCAACTGTCCTAGTTTGCGTGGGTCTGGGGGCTTTCCTGGGATAGCAGTCAACTTATTATCTGCTCAAGGAGATGTCCGCCCTCCCCTGAACCATTCCAGCTCCTATTTTCTGGGCCATAAATTTGGCCACTCAGCCATGTATTCTTTCTTACTTTGCCATTGTGTGGTAACCTTGCCTCCCCACTTAAAGATAAGGTCCATGAGAGATGCACGTCTACATGATGAAAGCGTCTGGAGCTTCATCAATTCCTATTGCTTTATGGGAAGATTCTTCCCAGAAGAGGCCTGAAAATAAGGTTACCTTGTACAGACCTTCCTAAAAGTGGGATCGGAGAGCTCCCTTCTGAGGAAATTCCTCACATCCAAAAGAACCATCAGCCCCTCACTAGAGCCAGCAGAATATCTCTCCTGGGCCTCAGACCCTGCCCTCCCCTTCTTTCTGCAAATAAAAAGATTACCCACTCTCATAAATCCAGTGCTTACCAAGTGCTTGGCATCATTTTGTTCAATCTTCACAGAAACTCTGTAAGGTAAATATTATTCCCATTTTATTGATGAACTGACCAAGGCCCAGGAAAGGTAAATAACTTGGCCAAAGTCACGCAACTTGTGAGCAACAGAGCCAGATTCAAAGGCAGGTCCTTCAATTTCAAAGTCCACAGTCTTCGCCACTGTCTCTGCGGCCTTCTTAGCCTGCCTGGGGCCATGTTTCTCCAGCTGCAGCTCCCAGTTGTCCTTTGTCTGATGCCACCATTTGCTCTCCCTTCAGTATACCACACATACTCTGTCTTCTCACTAGCCTTCTTTCTTTCAAAGGGAGCTCCTTTGCTTGAAGTACCCAACTGCCACCAGGTGTCCCTCCTCTCCTGTGAGTGAACACTACGTTGCTTGAACTGCAAATCAGAGGCAATGCAGGCAGCCTGCAAACTCTTTCTAGCTTGATTCAATTAAACAAATTCACATTATTGAGCAATATACTAATACGCTGGGGCTGCCCAGATGAGAATCAAACAAAGGGTACAACACAAATACACAATCACAAGGCAAAATCTAAGAGGGTCAAATGAAGTTCTAGGCTCAAAAGAAGAGTGAATTGCATCAAGTTGGTGGGAAAACAATTATAAAAGATTTCTTTTGTGACTTCTACCAAGTAATATGGAAAGAACCTGGGTTTTCTAACATCTCTACCGAAGGTTTTCTTTAAAAGGTCCCAGATTGAATGTCAAAGGCTGCCTCATGTCTTTTTCATCAGTGTTTTTCCAAGTCTATAAAAAAAACTGGTTTTGAGCCTCTACATAAGTTTACAGTAATTGAGAAGTTGACCCTGACTTATGAATATTAAAGAAATTTGCTAGGTTTGGGAAGGGAACACAGAGCAGAATTCTAATTTAGTCTGATTCTGGCAATGCTGAAAATCATTTTTGGGAATGACAAATTAGACATTTTTAGCATTGGAGAAGCCATACTTGAATTATTAACTGGTTTTCAATTGTTTGGTCTGCCCCATTTGTTCATTAAACAATAAATGCTCTGTGTCAGCGGCACTCCACATTCAGAAGGAATGTTCCTATGGAATAAGCTTGTTACAACTCATTTCTTTGGGGAGCCATGCATGAAAAATGAATCAAGTTTCAAAATTTAAAAGAGAACAGACGAGGCCAAGAAATGAAGAAGACTTAGGATCATGACTGTCTAAATTCAGATCTGCATTTTTCACAGATCATTCGTTCTTTATCTACTTGGGAAGACGTGAAATAGCTCATGCCTGCCTCCATCTGAGAAGACTTCAAACGCTGCCACCTTGCAGGTAGGCTCTATATCTCATGCCATGGCTGCTTTCTCTGTTCTTATCCGCCTTCACATCCTACTCCCCACATTGCTGGCCAAAAAGAAAATGTCTACAGAAGAATTCCCAGCTATGTTATTGGCGATACCAATCTTGAAGGGAGAAAAAGGAGTAAAAGAAGAAATGAAACAGGTAAACGCTTCCTTGAATTTCTTTCTGACCTATTATGTGACTTTTGATTTTCCTTAAGTGGTGAGGGAAATTCAAGGATAACACAAGTTTTCTCCAAATTGACTCTTTTGCAAAAGCAGAAAACTCAGCTAAATTTAAGACACATTTTATTCTTTGCCGTTTTAGGAGTTGCACTATGCTACATAACAGCCTATCTCTGCTCACTTTAACACTTGGTTTTGCTCCTCAGCTCCTGAGGAATAAATCAATCACCTGTCTCAGTTCATGGTGCGTGACTGTCATTGATTTCAACTGACTATTGAATATTTTAATATTGGTTGATTACATTTTTATCCCACTAAATTTGAAGAGTAGAGTTGTTTCTAAGTCATGAATACAGTTAGATTAAATAAGGAACATCTGACCAACTCCAGAAAGGAATGTCCATCTTCTCCTATCACAGGTCTAGAAAATGTCTTTAGAAGAAGACTCAAGACAGAAAGCTCCCACTCAAAATGACAGGATTTGGTGGACCCTGATGTAATTGACGTGGGTGGGATCAGGCGGGGGAGAGTCTTATGTGTAGCCACTCCCTTAGTCAAAGCCCCGAGCAGCACTACTTTTCTCAACAAGATCTTCTCAGGCTCTTTTGAGGCAGTATGTGGAGCAAGCCCCTTGTCTGGGCTCTCCTCAGGTTTCTCACCCTTCAGGGTTCCCAGGTGCTTGCCCACACCTGCTATCAAAACAGCCCTCAACAGCTCCATAAACTGGATCCTAAGCTCCATGCAGTTCAGGAGGTCAAGACATGTGGGACCAGAGGTACAGGAATGGGATGGAAACAAAGAGAAAATAAAAATGAATGAGGGAGGAAGTGACACAGGTATGTTCTTCTGAACACATTTGGGGGTTCTTGGACAAGAGATTACTAGTGATGCCTAAACGTTCAAAATAATATCTACAGAATGGCCTCACTCTTTAATATACAATTTAAGTTCATTTAATTTTTTAGTGACTTATAAACAACAAAGAGACTGAAGGGCTTTTTGTCAACTCCCCTGTTCTCACCAGCAGCAACACCCTCCCATGATACAGAAGAAAATGCTGAAAGTCAGGGGAATTAAGCAACATGATCAAAGCCACACTGTTACTCGTGCATAGAACCAGAATCAGAATCCAAGTTTACTCCAAATCCGTTATTTGTCCAGCCACCCAACTGAGCACCAGAATCATCACAGCAGCATTTCATAACAGGAATTCCTAGTCCCACCCCACGCCTGCTAAGTCAGAATAGCCGAGGCCACAGTCCAAGAATCAGGGTTTTTCCAGCCTCTTAAGTGATGCTAGGATGGGCACACTGAGGAATCGCTATTTCTGATTCATGATTACAGATCATTACTGATTGCCTGTACATGGCTTATCTGCACAACCAGATCAGAAGCCTCTTTGAAGGGACCATGCCTTCAGCCCCTCTGAGACCCTTTGTAGTGTCCAGCACAGGGCAGAACGGCATGGTCCCACTGCTGGGCACAGTGTATATGCCTAGTACCTATTTATTAAGTGGAATTTTGTTCTGTGTTGTTTTTCTCACTGCTTTTTTAAAAATCATTTTCATCCTCCTAAAAAGTAGAATTATATTTCAGTAATGTTTTCCCTATGTTAATAAACATGTACTGAGAAGTCTTCATCTTCACCAAATAAGTGGCAGCACAGATTCTAATAAGAACATTTTTATTTTCCCTTAAAAGAAAACATACTTCCTGGCTCTGTGGAACAATGGTTCACAGTTCTAAGGCTCTCTCTCCTTTTCACAGCTTCCTGGGGGCAAACTCATTCACAGAGGCGATAGATTACCAGTCTTTTCTGATGATCGATCTCTTTTGCTTATCCTTCTCTCCTGAATATAAATAGGATCATTATGTTAAGCTGGAATAAAATTATTTTTATGCCCTGACTCAAGGAGAACTTGTTTCCATTAAAGTTTTCTTTCTAAGCAATAAAAATTGATTATAACATGATGGTTTGCAAAATATATTCCAAGATACCTCAGTTAGTCCAAATGACATGCACACCAAGATTCTTCCCTTTTCCCCAGGCTATTGTTACAAGAACAAAACAGTTGTTTTGTGTTATTTTCATATCTCCTTGTTGCTTTGTTCTTGGTTTGGAGATGGGTGCTCATTGACAGAGTCCTGGCCAGATGGCCCTGGTTTATTCCTGAGTGATAAGTACCGTGTACCCTTAAGTGGCAACTCAGTGGCCTTACTAGAAGCCAGGCCCTCCTAGTTCCAGGTAGCCCCAAGCCCCAACAGCCTCCAGGTAACACAGCAGTGCAAGGTATGCAAGGCTGGGCCAGGCCCGCCTCCAGGTGGTCACCAAGACAGAACAATTTGTGGGGCTATAAGAAAGTTCTTCCAGGGTCCTCATGGCAGAATACTAAGTACATGTCGTTGGACTTGGAGTCAGAAGACATGTGTGATCCTCTCGTAATGGCTGGCAACATCAGGAAGGGCACGCAGATAAAGTCTGTTACTAGAACAATCATCTCTCTCTCAGACTCATGAACACAACCAAAGTCCAAAGAATGAAGCAAAACTGTTTTTTCTTTTCCTATCAATACGTGTCTTGGTTCAGCTGTCCCTTCTATTCCTTTTGCTCCTCCTGGGCCTTACGTTTAGTGTCTCACTCCCTCCTCCCTGTGCACCCTGTGGGTCAAGCCCCGAGCCCAGGGCAGACAGACAGGTTCCTGGCTCCATCCATCGCAGGTAGGTGAATGTGGATCCTTATGTTCTCCAGACTAGATCACTTGGAAAACAACAAACCCTCCTGCTTATACTGATCGCCTCTTATACGGTAACTTAACAAGTTATTTTGCTAAAAGACTCTCACCCCTCATCCTTGGTCAGAAGAGATCAGTGTGGTTATCATCTTAAACCATGCCACAGAAAAAATGTTTGGCCCTTAGCCCCACCAATAGAGTATTTCCACTATGCCACACCTACTACTTTTAACAATAATAATTATTATAATAACAATTAACATTTATTGAGTACTTGGTGTTTGACACCCTTTTAAGTCCTTTATATTTATAATGTTTTTAAACCTTATAGCAATACTATGAAATCAATTTTCTAATTATTCAATTTTACTGAAAACAAAAAATTAAAGAGGTTAATTTCTCCAAATTCATAGTATGTGGTGGCACCAGAATTCACACTAGGATGTTGGTCCCCAAGCCCATGTTCTTAACCACTGTATTTGACTACCATCAGATTATCTGTAGCCAGCCAATACTTTTTAAACACGTTCAATGGAAGATGTTAATTTGTGAATCCAATATCTAATACCGGGAGTTGTGGTGAGTGAAGTTTCCCAGGCTGTGAGGATCAGAGGCATCGCCATACCTTTGTCTGTGCAATACAGGCAGGACAGTACAGATCAAAAACACTGGATCCAAAAAGGTGAATAAAATGACTTATCAGACACTGTTTTATGTTGTAAAAATCATACATTTCTTGGAATAAAGATTATTTATCACTGAGGATGAAATGTATCCACTGTTTAGACAGAAAAGAGAGGAAAGTATAATAAGAGCAAACAGAAAGGAAAGAAATAGGTGGTTTTTTAAAAAGAGTTATTACATCAGATCATCAGTTTCTGAAACAACCTTACAACAAATTATGAAGACAAATGATTTTTGCCATACCCTATCAACAGGTCAAAAACGATTTTCCAGTAATTGCAAATTTCAGATTTTAACAATGTTCTGCATGATATGTATCAATTAAAAAAAAAAAAGTTTCAGTACAAATAGTTTTTGAGTGCAAAAATGGATAAACAAAATGTATTGTGTTTATTTCATTAACTATTTAGTGTTATAAAGTGATTGTTTAATATCCTAGTAAACCCAAATGTTTTTGATCAAGCCAAGACGATAGAACCACAATACATTTTTCAATCGATCATATGCTTTTCAAACTCATTTATTTCACACTGTACCTTATGTCATATGCTGTGTGCCTTACTTTCATTGCTGAAATTAATGCAGGTTCCAAATATTCTAATTACATAGTTTCTTAGTGTAGTTTAGCAAAGGCCACAAATCTATCAGATTTCTTCCAAATCAATCAGCAGGGTACCAAAGGGGTTTTTTCATGAGAAACAAGGTAAACAAAGCTTATATAATTATATGTAATTATCCATCTCCTTTCTTTATCCTGCACACTTATGTAAGCTCCTCTAGAATAGAGTGATTTGCACAGAGTAGGAGCTTAATAAACATTAAATGAATTAGGCTTTCCCTTTTGACCCCAACCCCACATAACTACTGCTCATGTTTTCACCAGCAAACACTAGACAGCAACTAGCTTTGAGGCCCACCCATCGCTGTCCCTGGGAAAATAGAGTCAAAGTCTAATCACCTGAGCACAATCCCTTTTATTGAAGAGTAATCACCTGGTTCCCTTCAACACATGAAACTCAATTATTTCTCAGGTTTTCCCAGGTATCTGTAAAGGTGAATGAGGTGTCACGAACCTCACTGACACAGTGAATTTGTTCTGGTAGCAAAGCTCCTTCTGTAAGAAGTTTTACGTACATAGTCAAGTTCTCTTGCTTTCTGTTGATTCTCCTCCCTACTAGCCACCCACCAAAAACCCAATTCAAGTTGAAGTGCCCTACCATAAAATGGGGCTGAGACAAGTTCACCCCTTTCTAGTTGCTATTCCCAAACCCACTTGCCTTAGAGTTGCTCCCGTCCTGCTGCAGAAAGAGGGCCCAGAGCTGGGTTCCCTGACCAGATTATCTGCTGCCTGAAGAAGTGCACTTTCTCAGTTCCTAACCCTGTACACTCCTAGGAAAGTAAGAAGCTCAGTGTTAGCAGCTGCTCTCAGAAAATCATTTCTTTAGTTCTGTTCAGAGTCCAGCTGGTTGAGTCGCTTTACGATCATGTTGTTGATTCTCTTAAGATCATCTATGTCTTTTCCTTCAGCTGTTAGTCTTCTGGACACGTCATCCATCTTGTTTCCAGTTTGAACTTCAAAATAGAAAACAGACTGTGTTACATTGGTTTCCACTGTGTGCCACTGAAATTCATCAGAGCCCCGTGTTGGTGCTCAGCTGATGCTGACAGATACTCTCGGCAAAACCCCTGTTCCCACATCCATGCATCCCAGAAGCCCAGGAGAGAAACTGGTGAGGACTGAAGTTGCCTATCCAGTGAATTGTTTTTTACAACCTCTTGGTGTCCCTAGATAACCTTTGGCAACTTCACACCAATTATGACTAAGAAAGACCTCGCTGTCAGCAACCAAAGGAAACTGTCAGCATGTTTGATTATCCTCCCAGATGTGATTGCTATGTTGCTTTATTTTGAGACCCATTCTCAGAAAAAGGTTTTTGCTCCTCATTTCAGAAATTACATTCTTTGGGTTCCTGCCTATTTTGACATAAGTCTGCTGGTTCTGAGTTACCAGTCCAAAATGAATGTGTAATGTTCCCCCTCAGACCACACATGAGAATGGAAGAACAATATTTTCCAAATACACAGGACCTTTGGCAATAAGATACAGAATGGAACACTTTTGAGGTTTGCTTATCAGAGTTAAATTTTCTAAGACGGCTAGAGGAAGGATTGAAGATAATAAACTTGATGTATCTAACACAAAGTGATTGCCCAATAAAAAACACTCTTCTTTATTCACCTCATCTTTCTGTTTCTCACTTAATATGACTTTGTCCTCAATTAAAAAATGAGGCAAATATAAAACAAATCCTATTTATACAAGTGGAATATAATGATGTTGATAAAGTGCATAGTCTTTGACGTCAAGTGCAGTGTCCTTGAGCCCCAATTTGGTACTTATTAGCAACATGACCTTGGGCACATTAATAGAGCTCTCTAAGCCTTAGTTTCACCATTGGTAAAACCAAAATAACAATGGATTTGGCTGGGCACAGTGGCTCATGCCTGTAATCCCAGCACTTTGGGAGGCCAAAACGGGCAGATCACCTAAGGTCAGAAGTTCGAGACCAGCCTAGCTAACATGGTGAAACCCCATCTCTACTAAAAATACAAAAATTAGTTGGGCATGGTGGCACACACCTGTAGTCCCAGATACTTGGGAGGCTGAGGCAGGAGAATCACCGGGAGGTGGTGGTTGCAGTGAGCCGAGATTGGGTCACTGCACCCCAGCCTGGGCAACAGAGCAAGATTCCATCTTAAATAACAATAACAACAGTAATAATGGACTATACACTACAGAGTTGTTATGAGATTGTGAACAAAGAGACATCAAGGGCTTAGCACAGTGGCTAGGACAGAGTAATGACTCAGTATCTAGCATTTGGTATTATTTCCCTCAATCTTGCTATTTATCATCTCACAAAAAAGAGAATTTAGTCGGGGGGTGGTGTTCACATGTCTGTAGACATACCTAAAGTTTCCTAATATTTTAACTGGGTCATTACCCCCAGGTGGGTGTGGCAGAATGACATGCCAAGCATTAACTTATTTTGGAATAACTTAACGGTTCAGAATACTAGACCATGTGTTCTTTCTGTCATTGCTGGTTCAGTAGCCAAGTCTCACCTAATTGATAATCAGATGCAGGTTTGCAACTATTGTAAAAACAGTTCACATGTTAGCTTCTAAATGCAGAAGGGCATCAGCCAGGTGCAAGAGAAGCAATTAAACCCACTCCTCCCTCCCAGTCCCAACCCTTTTCTCCAGAGGCTAAAGACCAAGCTGCAAGGAGGGAGGAGTCTTTGGGGGAAGAAACAGGATTAGAAGCAGTGAAAGGGTCATGCACCCTGCCCACCTGTCTCCTCTTATCGTCATCATCACCTCTGACTCCTCTAATCCTGAATGAAATTAAATTAGAGACCTTCCAAAGGCTATAAAACACTCAAGAGTGAAAGAAATGACAGTGCAGTGCACCCAGGCAAAAAGATGTCAAAAATGACACCCTCCCTTAGGCTCCTTCTGCTCTT
>PVKP010012033.1:0-59579 GCA_004027715.1 Plecturocebus donacophilus
TTTGTTATTTTCATCCCCTATTCCTTCCTGTCTCCATTGTTAAGCACAATTATTGGCATAAAAGAGGTTTTTAATACCCATTTTTAGACTGCATTCTAGCCTGGGCAATAAAACAAGAATCCCATTCTCTCTCCCTCTTTCTCTTCCTCTTTCTTTCTCTCTTTCATTCTTTTTTCTTTCTTTCTTTTGCTCTTTCTTTCTCCTTTTCTCTCTTTTCCAAAAAAAAAAAATGTGGGTACTGGTGTCCGCCCCCAGCCTAAGTACATACATTTCGCTGGAGCAGGCTGGCAGCCATACTTTGAAGGGCAACCCAGATGATCGTAAGGCTTTCTCAGGGTTGCAAACCTGCCGAGAAGCAGCCTCCTCTGCTCTGCTCTGCACCCTGGGACCCTCTCCCCTGGGTTAGCAAGTACCTAGGTCCCCAGAGATGGTATGACTCAGGGCTGGTGGAGCCGTTCCTCTTTGCAGGCTTAATTAACTGTGAACTCCAAAGCAAGAGTGACTGCTTTCTTCCGACTGACAATTCTGTCTGTCATTGATATTTGTTTTCCTCTCTTCCCAGAGGCAGTCGGGAAATAGAACTCTCACTTGCTAGTAAGCTTGACCTTCCAGGGGAAGACCCCGGGGGCATGGGTGGGGCCTCTCCCCATCTTCCTGCTCTGCCATGCTCCTTCCAAGGGAGGGAGGGACGTTCTGTGGACTCAGGACTGGCTGACGGAACCCTGCTCATCCTAAAAATATACCTGCCCTTCCTTAAGATGAAAATAAGTGTCCCAAACGCCAACCTCTAGAATGTTCTAGAGAGCTGCTTCTGCCATGACCGCCCGCAGGGCTCTTGTCTGGGAGGAGCGTGAGTTGATGGCACAGACAGGGCAGGAGCAATGGGTGTTGGTCGGTTCTGGGTGCAAATGCCACCTGCTTCAGGAGGCCACATTTCTCTCTGAGCCTCATTCCTCCTGTTGGGTGGTGATGGTGATGGTGGTAACAGCGATACCATCTCGTGGCATGGAGAAGGATTACGTGAGAAAAGGTGTGCCCAATCAGCTGAACAAATGCGGATTGCCATGGCAACCAGGACCATCACGACAGCCACTTACAGGTGACTTGGAGCTGTCCAGCCATCGTAGCTGAGCAGGCTGTTCACCCAGGGATGAGGGGGTCCCACTCCCCATGGGGAGACATGCTGGGTATGAGTCAGGCTCCCCACCATGTTGCCGCACTCTCACACCCACACTGCTCTCCTCGTTTGCAGGCAGCAACTTCTGGCTAATTATAGAAACCAGACAATGACCGGCCTGGCCTGTTCCACTCAGTGTAGGCTGCGGGAAACGCACCCGCACCTGCGAGGTGTCGCTCCTCGCCAGGGGTTCCCGGAGCTCCGGGCTGCCCTTGGCCCTGGGGAGGCCTCGGGCACTTTGGACGGCCTGTCCTTCTCACCTGCTCTCAGTGTCTGCGCTCAGCTAGAAGACTGGGCTTTACGGAGGCCAAGGGCACGGGCTGGACTCTCCAGAGGCCATTTACCTTCCTTTGAGTTTTTGTTGCTGAGGTCTCAGTTTACCCTTTTTAAAGCGTCCCTAGCTCTTCCCTAGCCCAGCCCAGAAAACACTGCCCTTCTCGCTCCTCTCCTCACGAATGTGTCCAGGGACACCCAGAGGCTTTCCCACTGGGCCCCAAATGAGCCTCGGAATCCCTCTCCACACAGCCCCACGCAGCCTCCGTCAGTGGATGAAGGCTGGTGTTTGTGATGGAAGCCACTTGCCAGCTCTGCCTTAAACCTCACGCCTCTGAAAGCATCCCAGGGAAATGACACTCGTGGTGTGAAGCAGCCTGCAGCTGTCCACAGGGGATCCCCTGGCGAGGGCTGGAGCTGGGGCGGAGGCAGAAGGGAATGGTGAGGAGGAAGGGATACGGCATTTCCTTCCCCGAGACGCTGGCGGGCTGCCTGGGCTCCTAACTCGCCTCTCCAGCCCCCTCCCACCTTTTTCAATCCCCCAGTTCTCTTCCCCAGAGTTGTGGGACCCTCTGAGGGAGGAGGCACAGCAGAGGCCAAAGGCCTGGGTCCGTCTCTGCCACCTGGGCTGCTGGCCAGTAACTCGCTCAGCTTGTCTGTGCTCAGTTTGCTCGTCTGTACAATGGGAATAACATTTCCTGCCTCCAAGGACCACTGTGAAGCATAAGTTCACTGACATGCTATTTAATGGATTATAGGACTCATTTTTTCACACTTCTGAAGCCAGAGGGCACCCGACAATGAATGGCATGTTGCAGTTTAACTGGCAGCATTTGTTGTTCTCTCTTGGTGCTATGCAAAAGGGCAAGCATCTCCCCATTGGTGGTATCGACAGTGGGTTGAGATACAGCATGTAAAGCCTTAGAGCCTGGCACGTGGTAAGCTCTGGGAGTGTTAGCGGTTCAGATCTCTATAATCCAGATCTTGTTCGTTGCCCCCCACCCCTACCCCAGTGCCAACGATGCAAATAAGAATCACCGAAAACAAGCCAGGTGCAGTGGCTCACACCTGTAATCCCAACACTTTGGGAGGGCAAAGAGAGTGGATCACCTGAGGTCAGGAGTTTGAAACCAGCCTGACCAACATGGTGAAACCCCATCTGTGGGAGGTAGAAAAGTTCCTCTTCAAAGTTTCCTTTCTTGTTAAAGAATAAACTCTTCTTTCTTCTTGCTAACAACTCTTTATTAAGTCCTACCCTACGTAGGTGTTAGACATGCTCACAGGCACGTAGTACATTCTATGTCCTTTACTTTAGCCAAGATGGCTGTGCTGGACGTGCTCACAGGCATATCCCAGCTCCCAGACTATGCCCTTCCTTATTTCATCTTCCTTTTTGACCTCCATTACTTTTCCTTGTTTAGAAAAGTTTTAAGTTATTAGCCAATTGGGTTTTAGTTTAGATTGTGAGGTCTGGCTCCAGCCAATGGAAATCAGACACAGCAGTAAGGACGACCCCAAATGCATAAGGGATTCATATGTCTGCTTTTCCTTTGTTTGTTTACTCTCACGGCAAAGTGGCTGGTGAGGGCACGCTTCCTGAAGGAAGTAAAATTTGCTTTGCTGAGAGATCCTTTGTCTCAGTGCTAATTTTTCTTTGTGGCACCGAGCATGTGTTTCCAACACCATCTCTATTAAAAATACAAAAAAAAAAAAAAAAAAAAAAAACTTAGCTGAGCATGGTGGCACGTGCCTCTAGTCCCAGCTACGCGGAAGGCTAAGGCAGGAGGATCCTTGGCACGCGGAGGCTGCAGTGAGCTAAGGTCACACCACTGCACTCCAGTGTGGGCAACAAGAGCAAAACTCCGTCTCAAAAAATACAAATAAAAAATAAGAATCACTGAAAACAGAAACACCTGTTCTGGGGCATCCCGAGTGTGCTCAAGGGAAGAGTGTCAGCTACAGGGCTGGGAGCATGCTTCGAGCTCCAGTGAGGGGTGAGGACCCTCTCACCATGGCACTCCCCAAGCCCTGACACGCCAACTGCCCTTGCCAGTCCTGTCTCCCCACCTCCCCCCACCACACACCCACGGTACTTCCTGACGCAGGACCATGCTCAATGTCCTCAGCATTTTTCTCATAACAATAATATTCTTGTGCAAGATGATTTATATTGATGGCATAATATCCCATCACATAAACTGTCTATGCTTTTCTTAACAGGCACCTATAGCTGGTGGTTGAGGTTGGTTCCAATGCCCCGTATCATACAGAAGTGCCTTGCCCCTGTGGCTCTGTGCACGTCACCCATGACTCTTCAGGATAAAACCCTGAAGGGGAATTGCCGGAGAGAAATCATGGATTTTCAAAGCATATCTTTGGTCCTTATTACTGATTTATAATCTAGGAAGCATTGTCCCCACTGTTTAGAAGCTCAGCTATTTCTTTTCCATCACCTGGAAATGACTCTTCGCCCCTTTGGTTTTGTTTGTACCACCTGGCTCCAGGTCTCCCAGAGGTCTGAGACACCTTGGCGAAACCCAAAAAGCTCCCTGTGGTCTGACTTACCTGGAGCTCTGCACTTAACGTGCAGTAGGAAAGATGAAGCCTTCTGCTGCCGGCAAAGCTGTTTTCCTGCAAGCTGGATTTGTATGTATTTATTCCGGTCCATTAGCCACGGCCAGTCTGGGCGTCTGCATCTGGGGCAGCACTTTTTCATCCCTAACTGTGTCTCTGCTGTTCTCCAGAGTTTTCTCTCCCAGCCCTGTAGCTGACCCGCCGGTCAGCAGGCTGTGAATTAATTATGCACAGGCACCACAGCCTCTGTCAAAGAACGCAGAAAAGCAATTTTAGAAAAGAAATCCTGGTTTCTTGCTTGGTGGCTTTCATTGCGGGAGAAAGTGACAATTATGAATGACATCAGAGCTGTTCTGGAGCACTGGGCGGGGAGGGAGGGGGCCTGGTCTCAGCTCTCCGAGCATGTGCTGGCTCTCTGGGTACCAGGCCTGGGGTCACGTCTCTTCCCAATCCTACCTTCAGCAGGGAAGAGGGTCCCACTTCACGTGCTGCTCAGGATCCAAGAGCGGAATGATCCCGGTGTGTGCGGGCCTCATCTGATCCCAAGAGGGCAGAAAAGTCCTAAGGGGCATCCAGAAATCCTTCCACTAAAAACCAGGAACCTAGGAGGCCCCGAAAGAGGAGAGGAGCTGCCTGAGTTCACACAGCAAGACAGGTGAGAGCCTGGGGCTGGGACCCTCTGCTCAGGGGGCTAAGCTTTGTCCCCTTCAATGACTGTCCCTTAATCCCTGAGGTTTGGAGGAGGGGCAGCATCTCAGATTGGGTTCCCCAGGAACCGAGATGGGAATTTGGAGCAGGAGGCCATGGTGATGAGGGGGCTCTTGGAATCTGTTGTGGGTTGAGTGGTGAGCCTCAAAATGATCTATCCAGGCCCGGTGCAGTGACTCAAGCCTGTAATCCCAGCACTTTGGGAGCCAAGGCAGGCGGATCACCTGAGGTCAGGAGTTGGAGACCAGCCTGGCCAACAAAGCAAAACACTGTCTCTGCTAAAAATACAATTAGCCGGGTGTGGTGTCACGTGCCTGTAATCCCAGCTACTCAAGAGGCTGAAGCAGGAGAATCACTTGAACCTAGGAGGCAGAAGTTGCTGTGAGCCAATATTGTGCCATTGCACTCCAGCCTGGACAACAAGAGTGAAACTCCATCTCAAAAAAAAAAAAAAAAAAAAAGATAAAAAAAGATCTATACATATCCTAACTCCTGGAACCAGTGAACGGGAAAGGGAGTCTCTGTAGATGTGATTAAAGACTCTTAAGTGTCCTTAGAAGGGACAGAAGGGGGAAGACAGAGAGCAGAAGCCCATGTGACAATGACAGAGACTAGAGGTATGTGCCTAAAAGCCAAGGAGCCACCAGGAGCTGGAAGAGGCAGGAAGCATTGTCCCCTAGAGCCTTGGATGGGAGCAGGTCCCTGTTGACACCTTGACTTCAGACTTTGGCCTCCAGAACTGGGAGAGAATAAATGTCTGTTGTTTAAACTTCTCAGTTTGTGATGTTTTATGACAACAGCCCCTGGAAGCTGACGTGCCTCTGCAAGAGAAAGAGGAGGAGGAGGATTGGATGGGGGTGTTAAATGCACCAAGAAGTTCTTCTTCAAAGGTTTAGCTTGTTTAAGTTGCTTTGTTCTTTGTTCCCCGCTTTCAAGGCCAGACTTCCTCACCCTCTGCGTCTCCCTGCCCTGGTCTCAGTAAGCAACTTCCCTGCCAGTCCTTATCTATAGGGCCCACATTCCACTCACTCTGCAAATTACCCCTCCTGCTGCGATGATTCCCCCCCCGGACACTGTCCTTCCCACCCATGTAACCCCCTCCCTGCACCCATCAAATTAGCCAACCGGAGCCAGTTTAGATTGTGCAGTCCAGTTCCAGCTGACGGACACAGGACACAGAAGTAGAAACCCATTGCGTTAAAAATAAAAACCTCTGCTTTTGTTCATGGTGCTCTTGCCATGGCTCCATCTGCGGGACACACCCTTCTTTGCCTTGCTGAGAAAATTTATATTCCAGTGCTATTTCTTTTGCAGCACCGAAAATTTGTTTCTAACGGGGGAAAAGCTGGCCTCAAGGGTTCCTGCCGGAGTTCCAGAGCTGGGGTGGCCCTGCAGAGGCATCCCAAACAGAGGCGGGGGCTGGGCCTTTGTCTCTCTGCATCACAGGTTGATGGGCACTCACTGGGCTGCTTGCTGGGAGGGGTGAGACCTTGAGAGGCAGCTCCCTGTGTCATGGTGGGTGTCACTGTGGGTGCCCAGGGGGGAAGGGGCTTAATAGCCCCAGGATCATCTGAGCATCCAGGAGTCATTCGAGTTTCCATGATAGAGAGGATGACAACATCATCTGCATAAAAGTGGAACGCTTCTCTATGGCAAGAGAATGAAAACAAAGCAAGAAGACATATGTCAGAGGAAGAGAAAGCATTTTCCACATGCATAACAAAGGCTTAATAGCCTCCTTTTGTGAAGCGTGTGCTAGAAGACAGTAAGAAAAACATAAACACCACAGTAGAAAAATGGGTAAAATATTGAAGGAGAAAAAATGAAGAAAACATGTTCAACGTCACCAGCATTCAGAGAACTGTAAATGAAGGAAACACCGCATTGGTTCTCACGCCTCAGAATGCCTGCAGTTCGAGTGATGGAGTTCGCCGTCGGGGATCTCATACTGTTTCTGTTACTCGGACGGTGGATAAATAGGTTCAGCTTTGTGGAGGGCCAGCACCATCGAGAGGGTGAACGCTCACGCTCTTTCAAATGAGAAAGGCCACTGTTAGAGACCCTTCCATGAATTACTCCACAGGCACACAAAGATAAATGTGCACTTTGTTTATAGCGTTATTTATTTATCTCGCTGAGACAGAGTCTCACTCTGTCACCCGGGCTGGGGTGCAGTGGTGTGTCTGGGCTCATTGCAACTTCTGCCACCAGGATTCAAGCAATTCTGCTTCAGGCTCCCAAGTAGCTGGGACTACAGGCACCCCCCACCACCACACCTGGCTGATGTTTGTATTTTTAGTTAGAGACAGGGGTTTTGATATGTTGCTCAGGCTGGTCTTGAACTCCTGACCTCAGATGATCCACCCATCTCGGTCTCCCAAAGTGCTGGGATTACAGACATGAGCCATCATGTCCAGCTTATAATGTTATTTTTAATAAAGAGAAATTGAAAACTACCCAAACGTCCACTAGTGAGGAGCTGTTTCACCAAGTCATGCTGCAACCATTCTTCTGCACATGTGCAGGAATTCTAGCTCTGCTCATCCTGGTCAGGAGAGACGGCCAGGAGAAAAGGAGAAACACCGACTCCTTACGTGTGGGAGTGAGACGGTGAGTGGGAAACATGCATCTCTCCCCTCCAAAGGCCGACATCACCCCTCCCCATCTCCAAGACCTCCCAGGTCCCATGACCTTGCTTCATTCCTCACTGAGGAAACAGAAGCCACCAGGTGAGGCTGGCCGGGCGACCATCCCTTCTCCAAGCACATCCCTTAACACAAGTGTGCGTTCCTGTCACACCCCTACATAGACGGAGCTCCCCTCCTCCCCTTGTCCTGCGTCGTACATTTCTCCTCTTTCCTGATCACCCCCATTAGCACACAGCCCCAGAAAAAGGGGACCCCAGGGATCTAAGCCATTCCTCTGATCTCCCTGAAAGCCGAAGTTCTAGAAAGCGCCACCCCCAGCTGCTAATCTGTTAGTGCAGGTCTCACCCAGCTGGTGGCTGTCTCAAGAGGGTCTCCAGGCACCTCCTGGCTGCTTCTTCTTTGCTCTGCCCAAGCCAGCCTCTCAGCAGCAGGTGCGTGGCCAGCCTCTCCTCCTCCTTGACACATCGGCTGCCCTAGGTCCCCCAGGCCCCACACTTGCCTGGTTCACTCCTACCCCTGGCTGCCCCCTCAGAGCCCTTGGGTGGTGCCTCCTGCCTACCCAATGTCTACACCTGGGTCTGTCTGAAGCCTGTAGTCTTTGGACTCTTCTCATCCACCTGCACTGCCTGGTCTTCTCAATCTGGTCATCTCATCCAGGGCGTCTCAGCCCGATCATCTCATCCAGGACATCTCAGCCCGGTCACCTCATCCGGGGCGTCTCAGCCCGGTCACCTCATCCGGGGCGTCTCAGCCCAGTCATCTCATCCCGCGAGTCTCAGCCTGGTCACCTCATCCAGGGCATCTCAGCCCGGTCACCTCATCCGGGGCATCTCAGCCCGGTCATCTCATCCGGGGCGTCTCAGCCTGGTCATCCCATCCCTCGAGTCTCAGCCTGGTCACCTCATCTGGGGTATCTCAGCCTGGTCATCCCATCCCACACGTCTCAGCCTGGTCACCTCATCCAGGGCATCTCAGCCTGGTCACCGCATCCAGGGTGTCTCAGCCTGGTCATCTCATCCAGTCTCGAGGCTTCTAATCCAGCCACATGCTGATGGCATATGGTGTCCATACCAGACCCTCTCCTCACCTCCTGACTCATCCACCTATCTACACAGCACCTCTGCTTAGATGTGGATGTCCAATCAACCTCGCAACCCACTATGTCCAAGACAGAATCCCACACCTACCCTCCCCTGTGCCCACCCATGCCCCCATTTTCTGGGTCATCTAAGCAGAAGTCGCAGCATCATCTTGGATGTCTCCTTCCCTCTCCAACATGCTCATGACTAGGTAGACACGGAGCAGGGCGCAGGGGTAGGATGCGTCCCACTCCCTGCCCGGGCTCACGGGCCCTTGTTTGCTCGAACCACAGTGACCTCTGCAACACCCTTTCCTATCTCCTGCAGCCGGCCAAGCTTCAGCCACCTGGCCTCCACTCCTGGGCCCTGAGCCAGGGTCCTGCTGCCCACAGAGGACAAACGTGTCTTCCTCAGAAGACTACCAGCTTCCTGAAGGCTGGCTCCATGCCAGGGAGTGACCGCTCAGAAAGACATATTTGATTGAGTCCATGAGAAAAAGAGAAACAGCCCAGTGAAGAACAGCCAAAAGGCTTGAGCCACGCCCCTCACAGAAGGGCTGACCTAAGTGGCCCATGATAAAGTGTTCAACTCCGACATTCATTAGGGGGAAAAAAGCCAGATGTGGTCCCACCAACCCACCAGGACGGCTAAAAGAAAAAGATCCCTCCTCTGTGGGCCTGGGATTCTCCGTCCACAGCCTACTCCTGCCAGACCGCTGACACTGCGTGTCCTCTCCCACACTGAGGATCCACGTCTTCTTATTCACAACTGTTCAAAGTCAGGTCCAAACTGCTTGCCTGGGACCATTCGACCTTTGGGTGAAATGCAGCAAATGAAAGGCCTTTGGTCCATAGAGAACGGACTGTCCGTGTCATCCACAGCAAATGGGGACCTACCTGCCGTGTGGCCCAGGAGGTGGCCTCGCGGGGGCTGGTCCAAGAGCCCCTAAGCTTGTGCCTGTTCCTTGAGCAGGAAGCAGAGCGGCTCCCTGAGGGAGAAGGCTCCCTACTGAACCAGGGAAATGTTCAAAAATTCTCTCTTGCCACTCCAGAACTGGGGAAACACGAACCGAGGCTGCAAATCTCTTGAGCAGTCTCTATCTGTGCAGACCACAGTCCATTCACAATCAGGAAATTTGAATAAGTACTTTTCTCATTTGAAAATCTTCGAGCTTGGGTTCAAGCCTGCATGACGCTGGTGTGAGCCCTGTTGGAGGGGGCCGTTGGGTCGGTGAGTGACTGACAGGGTCATCTCTTCCGACTGAGGATCCCGCTGGGGGCTCATGGAGCTTCCACACGTGACAGTGGGCTGAGATGGGATCCTGACAAATACACTCCGCTCCCCTGCGAAGCTGCAGGGAAGCCACATGTGACGGAGCTTGGGGGCGGGGAGTGGCCTCTGCAGATGAGGGTGTGCGTTAGAAAAGGCCCCCAGCACAGTGACTCATGTCCGTAATCCTAGCACTTTGGGAGGCTGAGGCAGATAGATCACCTGAGATCAGGAGTTCGAGACCAGCCTGGCCAACATGGTGAAACCCCGTCCCTACTAAAAATAAAAATATACACATACATGCACACACACAAACTAGCTGGGCGTGGTGGCAGGCGCCTGTAATCCCAGCTACTCGAGAGGCTGAGGCAGGAGAATCACTTGAACCAGGAGGTTGGAGGTTGCAGTGAGCCGAGATCATGCCACCTCATTTCAGCATGGACAAAAGAGCAAGACTCTGTCTCAAAAAAAAAAAAAAGGCCCTCAGAGGAAGAGACTTAGCTGACACCAGGTAAAGAGTGGGAATGGGGTGGGGACTCTGTTTCCCAAACAGAGGCCGATCCTGCCCTCAGCCGGCACCTGCACAGGCCTCTTCCTCTAGAAGGGGGCAGACTCCCTGTGTGCAGTAAAAGGGGGAAGGGAGGGTTCTGGGCCACAGGGATTGCATGCGCTGAGTTTGGGAAATAGGATGTGACCAGCAGAAGAAACACAAACGTTCACCCTCTTTCCTCATCAGAGAAATGAAAATGACAACCAGAGGCCACTTTTGCCTCCAGGATGAGAAAGATTTTTTTCTAAGGGGACACTAGGCGGGGCTGGCGAACAGATAGTGAAACTAACCAGGTTGGTGATGGCCGGAGAGGGTGCAGGTGAGCACCGTCTTTCAGCGCACGACTGGGCGTGGGTTTCAGGAGCGTTAACATCTACACACCTGGTGTCAGTTTCCTAGCCCTGCTGTTTTTTAGCACAAACTGATATCACAAACTGAGTGGCTTAAAATAACCAGAATGTGTTCTCTCTCAGTTCTGGAGGTTAAAGTCCAAAGTGAGTTTCACGGGGCTGAGGTCAAGGTGTTAGCAGGGCAGCTTCCTTCTGGAGGCTCCAGAAGAAAATCCATTGTCTTTTTCAACTTGCATTGCTTTTTCTCCTTTCTTCTTTTTTTTCCATACATGTTCTGTTGATATCTTCTTGTTCACCTATTAAAGACTGCCTGCATTCCCTGCTCTCCTGGGTTTGAATAGCCTCTCTTCCCCAATTCATGTGTAACTTGTTAAAAAGGAAAAAACAAAATCGCAACAAATGTAGTTTAAAGATCTAATTGGCTTATATTTGCGATTCTGGAATCAGGCTACATCTTCTATAAAACAGAGTGGGCGTCGTGCGGCGCTGAGCAGATGGGGTGGGCTTCATAGGCAGAAAAGGGCTGGAGAAAGCAGAGCCGAGGAATGCAAAGCAGACTGGTCGCTTCAGCGTTACTTTCTAGGACTGTAGCAGAAGGAGCTTTCTCATCATGCAGGCAGGTAACCAGGTGTCTTCTGGTTTGATGCAGTGAATCTCTTGTTTGCTTGGAAAACAAGTCCATTTCAAAGTTTCATTTGACTATGTGGCACTTAGCATGAGTGACTCCATTCTGGTCTACTGGGACCTAGTTCAGCTGAGTGCAAAACAATAGCCTCCCATGAGTTTTTTTGTTTTTGAGACAGAGTCTCGCTCTGTTGCCCAGGCTGGAGAGCAATGGTACAGTCTCGGCTCACTGCAGCCTCTGCCTCCTGGGTTGAAGCGATTCTCCTGCCTCAGCCGCCCAAGTAGCTGGGATTACAGGTGTCTGCCACCGTGCCTGGCTAATTTTTTGTATTTTTAGCGGAGACAGGGTTTCGCCATGTTGCCCAGGCTGGTCTCGAACTCCTGGCCTCAAGGGATCCACCTGCCTCAGCCTCCCAAAGTGCTGGGATTACAGGCGTGAGCCACCGTGCCTGGCCCTGGCCTCCCATGAATTTTATGAACAGCCAGGAACATGAAAATGTGACATTATTTGTAAATAGCATCTTTGCAAGTTAATCAAGTGACCAAGTGAAAATGAGGACATATTGGCATAGGGTGGCCCCTAATCCAATGACCGGTGACCTCATAGGAAAAGGGAAATTTAGACAGAGACACTAGGAGGAGGAAGACTGTGTGATGGTAGAGTAGAGACTGAGGGATGTGGCCACAAGCCAAGGAATGCATTTGGCCACTGGAACCTGGAAGAGGCAAGGCAAGTTCCTCCCTAGAGTGCGGAGAGAGGCCGTAGCCTTGTTAACGCCTTGATTTTGGACTTCTGGCTTCAGATAATCGAGATGATGAATTTTGTGGTTTTTAAGTCCCCAGGTTGGCAGTAATTAGTTACAGCAGCCCCACAAAACCACGGCAATTCAACACCAGCACCCGCATTCTCCAGGTGAGGAAACCGAGGCTAGCTGGAGTCCTCAGCCTGCCCAGGGCCACAGAGCCTGCAGGAGGCAGAACCAGGACTTGAACCCCGACACTGGCCTCAGGGCCAGTGTTTGTTAGAGACCACTGGCTGTGCGGCCTGGAGGGCGTGTGAGGAGGGAAGGGATGGGACCACGCTGGCCCTGGGGGTTTCAACAGCGCTTTGTGGAACAGAGCGGAGGTGCAGGGCTGAGGGCTCAGGTGAGGGGAGGAACGAGGGGTGAGGCTGTGGGAAAGGGCGGGGCTGGCACTGCCCACCTGGGGAAAGGGGCTCCCTGCCCTGAAGAAGCCGCATAGGTCTTGCCTTTCCCAGAGAGCATTCTTCCCCCGTGAGCCACGGCGATGTGCCCGCCCTCTGCACCTGCACAGAGCCCAGTATCTCCCCCACAGCCCTGGCCACGACCCTCCTTCCCACTCACCCCCGTGCCCTGCTGGCACCGGCTGGGTCCGCTTCTTCTTCCGGGCGTGTCAGCTCCGCTGTTGAGCTCTCAGCCTCCCTCACCTCTCGTGGGCTCAGCTAGGATGCAGCACACCTGGGTCCCCGGAGGCTCCGAGGAGGCATCGATCCTCCTGGGAACGTGAACCTCCTTGGAGCGCGATGTGGCCTCCTGTCCTGCTCCAAGCCCCTCACCACAGGGGAGGCCGGGCGAGGAGGAAGGTGACCTTGTGTGGGGCGGGGCTCACGGACCAAGGTGTTGCCTGAAAACCCGGCTCTGTCTTCCCAACAAGCTTTCTGCCAGGACCCAGCAGTGCCTGGAGAAGATCTAGAATGTGTCTCTCTGGGGACCAGGCAAGAGGCTGGGGCTTGGGGTGCCCCAAGGCTTTCCCAGAAAGTGTGGGAATGCCCACACTAGCAATCAGAACCCAGGTCCTGCCTAGCTGGCCCCTGACATGTGTAGCTTTGGGCAGGTGGAGAAAGAAGTCACTCGGATACTTCCCCTGACCGAGGCCCACTGGAGGCCCCTCCCAGCAGACACGGCACCTTCCAGCTTGAACTGCCAGAAGGCAGCCGTCCCGTAGGAAGAGACATCCAAGGGCCCAGGGCCCATGTGCCCCAAGTGTCCCACGAGATGTGCCTGGAGAAACGCACCTGGAGGTTAAGGCAGCCTGGGAATGTCCCCTCTCCATGCCTCTCCCGGGTCAGACGTGCACACTCGGGCCTGCTGACTTAGTGATCCCTCTCCCGGTGGGAATCCAGGCGCAGAGGCTCAGCTGAAACAAACCTGCCAACGGTGGAGCTGGGGAAGGCGGGCAGGGCGGGGGGCGTGGGAGACCCCGTCCACAAGCTTCCGGGAACCCAGCAGGGCTGCTGAGCAGCAGAGGCTGCTGGAAGACAAGGGAAGAGACTTGCCTTGGCTGAGTCAGATTCGCCCCAGCCTGAAAGCCACCCTCCCTGTGCCTGGTGCATTTTTGTGGGTGCCCTCCCAAGTCCTCAGCAGCCCCCAGAGCCCCAGAGGCCCCCACTCCTGTCCCCCGCCGCCACCGTGGCAGACAACTGGAAGGCCCACGTGCAGCCCTGGGTGGTCCCAGAAAGCTCCTTCCAGCCTCCTGGGCACAGACTGGGCTATAAGGATTCCCGAGGCCTCCCTGGGGGAACTGGATTCAAATCCCAAGGGTAGGATTTGAAGCCACTGTGGTCCCTTCTCTGCCCTCCACTCACCCTCCCTCCAGCCGCAGCTTTACTGGGGGAGGAAGGGGATGACGGTGGGGGTCCTGGCTTCCCTACCACCCACAACAGACTCTGGCTTAGGCTTCGAGAGGGCAGGGACTGGCCCCAGGGCCCATAGCTGGCTCTGCGCTTTGAACGCACTGGACACTGGCCCTCCCATTCCATGGTCCTGGATGTGGGAAACAGATGTTTATGGCCCTGTAAGAGCCTCTTCCAGCCTGCATCTGACTCTCCGCCTCAAGGGCAGGAGGAAGGGTCATCCATGAGGCTCCCAGGAAAGCAGACTCAAGTCCCAGGGGCCTGAGACCAGGCTTATAGTGGACTCCTAGGACAGTGCTCTGTGTGGGAGTGCTCCTGGTGAGAAATGCAGGTGGCTCTGTGCACTGTGAGCCCAGGGCCAGGCCCACCATGTGCTATCGGGCCAGAGGCCTTGCGGCCCCCGTCAAGGGACAGCTATTTGGCCCTGAGCCTCCTGCCTGCTGCCCCTGCACCCTGACTTCCAGCGTCACCATCCCAGAGGGGCCTGCGAGCCTCAGCTGCATGGAGTGGCTTGAGGCTGAGTGTGCAAGGCCCTGGAGAGCTGCAGAGGGAGCTCCCAGGAGAATAAGCCTGGGACCAGGGCGGGGGCCTCCCCATCTCCCTCCCTCCTGCCTTTCCATGAAAACCTGCTCTCACAGCCTCTGCAGCTCGGCTGCTGGCTGTGAGGGTCAGAAACTGGGGTTCTGAGCAGCTGCAAGGACCTGGCCAGGGGCCCCCAGACCCCTGCACTCTGCAGCCCTCTCAGGGCCTCAGAACTGACCACGGCTCTCAGAGGGCATAGTGGGGGCTCTGCACCAAAGTGGGCAAACACTGCTGAAGGGACAAGGAGACTCGATGGGTTCCAGGGGTCCAGAAACCACTGTGGCCTGCAGCCTCGGCCATGGCCACCTCGGTGAGTGATGGGAGCGAAGGCTTCCCCACCGGTGAGGCCGTGTGGACAGGGGGTGTACACAGCACTCCCAGAGGCCCAGCTGAGACAGGCAGAGGCACAGTGGGAGGAGTGTGGGCGGGGCTTCCTCATTCTGGGGACCAGAGCATGATGTGGGGGCGGGGACGTTGCTGAGATGGGAGTGGGTGGGGTCAGTCTTCCTCCATCCCTCTTCCCATTCTGGGGAGTCCTGAATCCTCACGCCCCGGCGTCCCCTCCTGATGCTTCCTTCTTGTTCACAGTCAGCTCTGCACCCTGGTGTCCAGGGGCCAGCACCCCTACATGCCCAGAGATCTCACCTCCTGAGTGGCAGAGATGATTTGCCAGAGGGGCTGGCATCGGGAGGAACCTGCTGGATTCAGCAATATTTGTTCTCAATCACCAGAGGAGGGAGAGCGAATGAGGCCAGCAGCACTGCAGGGCAGGTGTGACAGACAGGCCTGGGGGCTGCACCCGGGCACCGTCAGCTGCAGGGGCCCCACAGACCAGGCCACAGTCTCCAGCCCGTGCCCTCCCCCAGCCATGCCTCCTCCCCAGCCATCAGCCCCTGCTTCAAACCACATCTCTCCCCCACACCCGCAATGCCAGGAGGAGTAATTTTCCTAATCACCTTTGGTGTCTCTGACTTTTAGCATCCAGCAGCCACTTCTAAGATTTACCGGGATTTCCCTGGGCATGGTTTGACAATTTCCTCTAGGCATTAGACAGTTTAGCTGCAAACCCTGATTTATCTGAGAGCGGCGTGTTCCGGTCCACCAGCCACCTCCTCTCGCCAGCTCTGCTATTGACAGCAAAGTGGCCGCTATAAGTGGGGACCCGCCGGGACAGCTTGCATGCAATTCAGGGGCTTCTTTGAGGACACCTGAGAAGCACGAAGCATCTAAGATTGTGTTCTTGGTAATGAGGTTTAGGGAAAAGCAATTCTGGAGCAGACTGAAAGAAATTGAGATGATTTCCCTGGGAGATGAGAGCCGAAACGTGACCCCGCACCATGTGGCTTCATTCTGGAGGCAGGTGATGGGGTGACATGACCACCCAGAGGGCCCTGAGATGGCAGGTGGGGTGAGGCGGCCTCCTCTGAGCGGCTGCAGGTCAGGACCAGGACCACGAGGACAAGGTGGGCCCGGCAAGCCCCAGAGGATGCAGGCACCAGGACTGTTACCTGCTCCTGGAGAAGGGCAGGCGGGAAGGAAAGAGGCAGCTGAGGAGATGCAGGAGGCGGAGGGGGGCCTGGGGGCAGGAGCAGGGAGGGCAGGAGAAGCGCCTCAGGCTAGTCCTGGAGGAAGGGATTTCCTTCCTGATGTGGCCATGAAACTTCCCCTTCAGAGTCTGGTGGGGGAAACTGGCTCTCTGCATTATTATTATCATTATTATTATTGTCTGTTCTTGGGGCTGTGGAAGGAAGATGCTGTCTCTGGGGTCTCCAGAAAAGTCCTGATCCTCCTGGAGTTGAAATCTCTCTGGGGGGCCGGGATGGCAAGGAACTGGAACCCTGGAGCCTGTCAAGTTACCCCAAGGCTGACCAGTCCCAGGCCCCAGTGAGACGAGAGGTGAGCCTCGTGGTGCCTGGGCCCAGACTCCTGTCCTGGGGCGGGGGGGAATAGTCACCAGAAGAAGAAAATGACAGAACTGCTCAGCTCAGCCCCTACGGGCCATGGGCATGTGTGGCCCCTCTGGGCCCTCCAGCACTTCACCTCTGCAAAAGGAGGCTGGTGGTGTCTGCACACATACACACACACGCACACACATGCACACATATACACATGCACAGACACATGTACACACACACTACATATATACACACATGCACATATACACATGCAAACACACACACATATACACACATGCACATATACACACGCAAACACACACATGCACATATACACATGCAAACACATACACACACGTGCACGCATGTGTGTGCATACACCCATGCACATGCATACACACACGCACACATGCACGTATACACACGCACACATGGACACATGTGTGCACACACGCACACATGTGTGCACACACACATATGCATGATTCTGTCTGCTTTCAAAGCCCTGGTGTTGTGAGTCCTTCCAGGCTCCCAGGGACAAGCCCTGTGTTTGACAGAGGGTGACTCTGCAGAAGGATGCAGATCTGGGCTTGGCCCGGACTTCACCATGGACTTCATGGCTCAGTGAGGGACTTCCTTGAATTTCAGATTCCCGGACTGTGAAATGGAGGCAGCAATCAGAGACAAACCGCTCTGTGAGCCTCCAGTGAGATCCTGTGGGTGAGGCATCTTCATGGAGGCTGGCAAGTGGCGGGTGCCTGCTGCATGGAAGGTTCCGGTCCTTCTCCTCTGTTTCCTCCCCAGGTTGCTGGGAAGGTTAGATAAAGCCAGGCCAACAGCACGTGGTCAGCACTTGGTGCACCTTGACAATGTGATCCTCACTGCCAACACAATGGTCCCCAAGCAAATGGAGAGCCTTCTGATGTCAAGCTCTGGGTAAGAGAGGTTGAGGCTGTCTGAAACACATTCGCAATGTTTATCTGCTAGATCAGTGCCTGGCTCAGAGCATGCGCTCCATGGACGCTGGTGGAATCCATGGATGGTGTCTTGCTCAGTTATTCATTACGATCTTCCTCCCTCCCTGGTCTGCGGGCCCCGTGAGAGCAGGGCCGCTGCATTCTGCACTGCAGGAGAACCCGGTACAGGCAGTGGCCCGACTTGGGGTGAGCAGAACAACCCAGACCCGTCTGGCTTCGGCAGTCAGAGGCTCGGCTTCCAATCCCAGCTCCACCTCGGTCAGCCGCAGGACCCTGAGTCGTAGAGGACTAACTCAGCCGCCGTGCAGGGGATGTGGCCGGTGCCTCGCTGCAAGGACCCCTCCTGTCCCTCTCGCAGCGCTGATGACAGGCCAGCGGTGGTGGGCACTGAGAATGCAGCAGCCCTGCTTTCACGGGGCCTGCAGACCAGCGAGAGAGGATAATCGCAAATGAACAAGTGAGCAAGACACTGCATGGATGCCATCAGTGCCTGCAGAACCCATGCTCTGAGCCAGGCACTGAGCCAGCAAATAAACATTGCTAACGTGTGTCAGACACTGGCCCGATGCTCTGGCCTCAACCTCTGTTACCCACTGCAGTCTCACAACAGGCCTAGGAGGTGGCCCTCTTGGAACCCCGCCTTACAGGAAAGTGAACAGAGGCCCAGAGAGGCTAAGCTCCCTGTCATGCTGCTAGGCAGGGATGAAGCCTGTACCCATAATCAGTATGCTGCTTCCTGCTGGATACTGGGGAGGGGGTCTCCAGGGGCTGAAGCTGATGTGGTCCCTGCCTCCTGGAGCTCAGGCTAGTGGGGCCTGGAAGGAGAGGGCCAGGGCACTTCTATCTGTTATAGTAAATTCCAGATGGGTGAGATCAAGGAAGGCTTCCTGGAGGAAGTGATGCTTGAGCCGAGATCTAAAGATCAGGAAGGAATTAACCAGGTTCAGAGGAGAGAGAATCTACTCCTCCTACGTATACTACCCATTCTTTGACACCCCCTCCAGGAAGCCCTCCTTGCCCTCTCCCAGACGGAGCTCCCACACTGGAGCTGCATGATCTCTGTCTGTGCCTGATTCCCCACCAGACTGTGGCACTCCCACAAGGCAGTGTGGGGGTCTGGCTCCTCTGGGTCCCCAGCACTCAGCCCCGGGCCCAGGAATCACAGAGGCTGAGGAACGGCAGGCTGTCTGGGCTGAGACCGGAGGGCGGCATAGCTGAGGGGCGTGTTTGCTACACTGGCTACAGATGCACAGGGTGAGACACTCGGGAGCCTTGCTGCTCAGGATAATTTTAGGCCAATGACCTGCCAGCCCCTGATTAGCCCCCAGCGTTGCTCTGTGTCAGGCAGCATGCCAGGCAGGTGACTCCCCTCCTTGACCCCAGGAGAGGCTGGAGTAAGCATCTCTCCAGCCAGGGCTCGCAACTGGCATGCAGTGGAGGAAGCCAGGGAGCATGAATTGCTGGGGCCCAGCTGTCTGTTCTGGAACAGGGCTTCCTCCCTCCCCCATGTTAACTTTGTCCTTAGCTTGGACCCAGAACTCCAGCACTGTCTATCGGGTGGGCAGACAGAGGCTGCCTCGCCTGGCTGCCAACATGAAATGGCATTTTGCTTGAGGTGCTCCTCCTCCCTCGCCTTTCCCTGCCTCTGAATTCACAGCAAAGGTAGTGTGAGTCATGACTCAGACCACTGTGAGGGACAAGCCTGCTCCGCCAAGGAGGCGCTTTGTGCAGTCTGAGCTGGGGACTGCAGCAAACGATTGTGAAGCAGGGACTCAAGTCCCTGATGTCTGTGGTGCCAGAAAAATATAACAATAACAGAAGCAAACCCCAAACCCACAAAAGCTCAGTGCAGAAGGCCGAGCGTCCAGGAGCGCCCATGTACATAGGCCGGCCAGCTGGGGGATCGTGGGCAAGATATGTCATCCCTTCAACCTCAGTTTCCTCATCTGTAAAACGGCCAGGATGATACTTGTACCTACTTCATAGGATTATTGTGCTAATAAAGAAGTCAGTATCATATGCACAGCACCCACTAAGGCTCAGATGCAATAAATGGTGAGTACTACCGCCATTGTTCAGATGCTCACGAAAGCCTGTGTCTGTCGTCTCCAACTAACCATGGTGACCGAAATGAGCCTTGGAAACCTGGGATGGCGGGAAACGGGTCTAGTCTGCGCCCTGATGTATTACCAAGACTTTCATCAATTGCATAGGAAAATTACCCCTGAAGCTTTGTGACCACAAGCCAGCCCACACACAGATTCATGGGGCAAATGCACACTTGCAGTTCTGTCTGCAAAAACCTCAGGCTGAGAATTAAGACGAAAATGGTTTTCTCCAGACTTCTCACAAACAATGCAAATCCCCTCTGGACCAGTTAAGATGAAGTTCCAAGGACAAGAGCATCTTACAGATGAGAGTCACTTAGCACAGGAGGAAATGGGGCACCATGAGTAAGAACCAGCACAAGCCTCACCCAGCTGAATCAGACCCACAGAGTCCCCAGATAGCAGGAAAATAAAGTTAGTCTGTTTAATATAAAGACACAAAAAAGAGGAGAATTGAAAATATGAGTTGGGAACAAGAGATTCTAAAAATGGGCCAGGCACGGTGGCTCATGCCTGTCATCCCAGCACTTTGGAAAGCTAAGGCAGGGGGATCACTTGAGGCTAGGAGTTCAAGACCTGCCTGGGCAACATGTCAAGACCTTGTCTCCATAAAAAATTTTCAAAATTATCTGGGCATGGTGGCGCTTACCTGTAGTCCCAGCTGCTTGGGAAGCTTTGGTGAGAGGATCGCTTGAGCCCAGGAGTTTGAGGCTGCAGTGAGCCGTGATCACACCACGTACTCCAGCCTGGGCAATGGAGCAAAACTATGTTTTGCTTTGTTTTTTTGTTTTGAGACGAAGTCTCACTCTTGTGTCTCAGGCTGGAGTGCAGTGGCACAATCTTGGCTCACTGCAACCTCCACCTCCCAGGTTCAAGTGATTCTCCTGCCTCAGCCTCCCAAGTAGCTGAGATTACAGGTGCCCACCCCCACTAATTTTTGTATTCTTAGTAGAATACAGCTAATTTTTGTATTCTTAGTAGAGTTGGGTGTTTCACCACGTTGGTCAGGCTGGTGATCTACCCGCCTCAGCCTCCCAAAGTGCTGGGATTACAAGTGTAAATGAAATAAAATCACCGAGCAGATTTGAAATAGAATCAAATAGAATTTATAGAGATTAGTAAAATAGTGATTGTGTAAATTGGTGCAATTACTTTGAAAACAATTTGGCATTCTTTAGTAAAGGTGAAGATGAGCACTCCCAGTAAGTTCCCTTCACCATTTTTCAGAGAGTCTCCTGCCCATGTGTACCAGGAGACACATGCCAGCTGTTTCTGGGAGCACTGTTTATAAAACAAACACAATGAAACACTTTTTTAAAAAATAAAGAAAAGAACGTTTTCACAGCAGAAGTGTCTAGTCCTGGGAGGGCTGGTTTGCAAGGTAGTGAGCTCCCCATCACTGGTGGGAAGGTGAGTTGAGACTGATGATTCCCTGTGAGGACACTGTGCTTTGAGATCTCATTTGTGCTAAGGTTCCGGTAGCTCCCTGGGTGCAGGGCCCCTGTTTGATCTCTCTCTGGAGACCCCGGCTTTGGACCAGGCACAGGGGCCATGTTCCATGGACATTTGAATGAATAAAAGAAAAAATGAATGAACAAAGTGAGTGCAGTCAGCTTACTTCACTGCCCATGCAGAAAGCCCCACCATCCGGACTCCCAGGAGCCCTGGCCGGCATTCTCGTCTCCCAGGCACTCTGACTCACACATTCCCCAGGACATGGAGGGCGTCCAAGTCGTGCGGATGTGTGGCCCTGCAGACTGAGCTGGCCGCCCTGAAGAAGAGGACACTGCTGCTCTTCCTCTGCACACACGTGCTCTGCCCTCAGCTCTGTTTGCTGGGGTGAAGAAGGGGCATTCTCTCTCGGGGTAAGACAGGCCCGGGGGCTGTTCCTGCCAGAACTGCGTCTTTGGCTAATGATTCATACTCTCTGAGCTGAAATCTCATTATTTGCATAATGGAGAAAGGAATACCTCCCCAGAGGGCTGTTGTGGGAACCAGGTGCAATTTTATGGATACGACAATTCTGTGTAAATGTCAAGGCTGGACCCAGCTGGGGAGTTACAAAGCCCTTCAGGATGGCAAAAGCTGTTTCAACAAGGCTGCCACATGTTATCCTATTTAATTCTCAGCACAGCCCAATAATCTAAGTAGGACTGTGATCCTGGTGCTACGGAGGTGTAGACTGAGGTTCAAAGAGGTGAGGAGCCCAGGCCACCCAGGGACGTGGGGCAGCCTCCATACAAAGCCAGGCCAGAGCCTCGCAGGGATCCATAGCACCGACTGTGTTTGAGGGGCAGCCCCGAACTTTCTGATGCTCCAGCCTACCCTGCCCCCAACCCGAGCTGTCACCAATGCCTCTGACAGACTCTAGACAGAAGGAGAGTCATCCATCCATCCCTGAGCCAGAGGCCTTGCACATGACTTCATATAAGAGACCAATGGTGCCAAGGCCTTCCGAGTTGGGCTCGGGTTCAAGTCCCTGCTCCTTGCCTGGGCGATGAAGTATAGGGCCTTCCTGCGTGGCTAGAGGGCACTCCCCACCCTGTCCATGCTGGGCAGGTCACTCGCTTTGGCCAATGGAATCGAGTGAACGCATACAACCAAAGGCCTTAAGAGTGCCCTCGAGGTCTGCACTCTGGTGATCGCCCCGAGATCAGCCTGGAGCAGCCTGGGCCAGGAGCTGACCCAAACCCATCCCTGTTGACCACACGCAGCCTGAAGCTGAGTCACCCAGGCAAAGCCAACTGGGATCAGCAGAATCACAGTCAATCTGCAGACCTGGGAATGGTGAAATCACAAGCCTACTGTGTGTGCTGCCCAGGCCTGGGGTGTCTGTGAAACTGGCTTAGTTTGGAAATTGCTGACTCATTTTCTGAATTGCTAATTCATTCTCTGAGCAGTAATCTTTATCTGTTAAATACAGATAAGGGTCCCCTGCAGGAGCAGACTACCCATGTAGCCCCCCACCCTGGAGGCTCTTTCTCTGCATGTCTGTCTCAGAGCAGAGCCTGGCTTGGAGAAGGCGCCCAGGAAATGTCAGATCCTTGCCACAGATAACCCTGCCTTTTAGGGCATTGTGTGGGGTCAGTCCATTGTTGAGTCTGGAAGAAACCCCCAGATACCCCTGGTGCTGTGGGGCCGTCCTCCTCTCTGAGCATGAGGGCACAGCTGCCGCGTGAGGATTACGGGAATACTGAAAGCTAAGGCTGAGCTTTGTGGTGGCTGTGGAGGGTGTGGCTTTAGCAGATTTCGAGACCTTTACATCCCAAACCCAGGATGCAAGCAAGGCTGGGCGTTCATAGCCTCGGCACACTGGGGTCCAGTGCTACCCTCAGCCTGGCCATCAGAGTCAGAATGCACCAGCCAGGGCAGTGGACAGAGCAAAAAGACCAGGAAAGAGCCCATTAACTGGGGGCAGCATCTGGACAGTGGAACCAGCTGCCACCAGCATGAGTAGAATGGTCACAAAGAAACAGGAGGTTCCAGCGGGCTGCCTGGTCTGTCTCATCCCCTGCAGACATCGCACATGAGGAAACCGAGGCTCAGGAGGACGTGGCATGGCACATGTGAAGCCTCAGCTCAGCCAGCGACAGACCAGATGGGACAGGAACCCCCAGGCTTATCCACACAGGTTTATCCACCAGTGTGCAGGGTCTCAGAGTCCAGTCTGGGCAGCCTGAGCTGGGACTGTCTATGCCATCCTGTCCAGCTGACCTGCCCAGGTCCTGGAGGGAAGGCCACCTGCTCTGAGGGCGGGGCCGGGACAGTGATGGTGAGTCATAGTTGCCACCAGGCCAAGGAGACAGCCTCTATGTGGCCTTTCCTAGGCTGCAGGATCACAGGAGCCATGCCCCCAGTGGTAACTGCCCCATGTCTGCAAGCTTCGAGAACGCCGTGCAATTCCAATCCCGGAAGGCTCCTTATAAGGAATTCCATTCAGGAAAGTCACCACCAAGCCAATCACTGATTCAGAGGGAGGAAGTCAAACCCTTAGGGTGGATTAAACCAAAGAGACATCCTGGGTACCTATTATATGCTGGGCACTCTGCTAGATTTAAAAGGATTCTTATGAAACAGGCGTTATTATCCCCATTTTACTGACGAGAAAACTAAGTCCCAAAGAGGTGAAGTAACTTGCCCAGGACCAAGTAGTAGTATGAAATCGTGGAGATCTGTCCCGATTGTTCATTCCTTCATTCATTCCTTCCTTCATTCATTCAATGTTTTTTGTGTCTAATCTATGCCAGACACTGTGGATTTGAAAGGCCTCACCCGTACCCTCTGCACCTGCTGCCTCCAGCCTGCGGCCTGATCGCTCATGCCTTCCCAGCTTGTTCCTAGGGCTTTGTGTGCACCAGAGCCCAGGAACCTGTGGGAGACCCTGAGCCAGGAAACCCCACTGAGCCCCCAGATGCCTGAGCCCCATACACAGTGAGACCATGGATGCCATTGCTTTAAGCTTGGGGGTGATATGTGACACAGCAGTAGGTGACTCATAACTGGAACACACACGTTTCAGGCTAGGGAGGTCATTCATGACAGAGTAGGTGCATTGCCATTTTGGACAAGCACTTTCATCAAAAACTACCTAAATCCAAAGAGCATCTGCCTAATGGCTAAGGTCAGCATGACGTCAACCACAAATGACATCTCTGATCAGAAACATTTCAATCATAAAATAAAGCCCTCCCTGATCAGAGACATGCCAGCCCCAAGATAACCTCCCCTCCAAGCAGAGATATTCCAACTCCGCCATAAACTTGTCCCAAAACAAATTCCAAACCTATGGTAAGTTCTCTCACCCTGAACGCTTAAATACTCTTAGTCTGTAACAGAGAATGCTCCTAAGTGAAATTGCCCAGAAGCCCCTCTCAGGTTTACTCTCTTCATGGTTTTTTTCCTCTTTCTTGAACTCTTACAGTATTCTGCCAATCAGGAAGCCAAGCAAAGAGAATTGGAAGGCGCTCAGGACCCAGAGTCAAGCAGGGGGGCTGGCCTCTGATACGGTCTGAATGTGTGTCCCCTTCAAATCTTATGGTCGAATGTGATCCCCAGTGTTGGAGGTGGGGCCTGGTGGAGGCGTGCGGGGCACAGGGGTGGGCCTCTCATGAATGACCTGGTGCCTTCCTTGCAGTAATGAGTGAGTTCTTGCTCCGAGTTCACGTCGGTCTGATTATTTAAATGAGTGAGACTTCCCCCACCATTGCTCGTTCTCCCCATGTGATCCACCGGCTCTCCCTTTGCCTGCCACCATAATTGTAAGTTTCCTGAGGCCTCCTAAAAACAGATGCCAGCTCCATGCTGCTTGGACAGCCTTCAGGCCTGTGAGCCAAACACACCTTTCTTCAGAAATCACCCAGTCTCGGGTATTCACGATCCTTTAGAGCAATGCAGACAGCCTAATGTGGCCTCCTAGTCTGCTCCTTCTGGCTTTGTAAGTTACTTTCCTCTGAGCTTTGTTTCCTTATCAAGAAAAATGGAGAGCACTCTCCATAGGGGTATGCAGAAGGTCAAGGGAGGTCTTGGGGGCTGAGTCACAATGTGGTCTGTGTGATGGGAAAGATTTTGCTTTCTGGTTGTTGTCCGGTTTGCTTTGTACACATTTATCAGCTGCAAGCTCCCTCCCTGGAGCCACCTTTAGTTGGGTTGAGAAGGCATGATATGCCCGGTGAATGAGCTGAGAGGGTGGGCCGGGGGGCAGCTCCCTGGTCTCTGCTGCACACTTGCACCTGGAACCAGTCTCTGGCACAGGACAGATGGTCCTTCCCACAGCTGGTTGGATTCAAGGAGTCACAGAGAGAGTGGCTGTGGAGGGAAGGGTGTCCCTGTCCACCCTGCAGTGCCCACGGCCGATACTCTTATGTCCCAGAACAGCTGGATCTGCTCCTGTTCCTTGTCCGCCCCATTCTGATTCGTTGGGGCTCATGATAAGAGCTTATCAGATATTATGAAATCACTCACCCACACAGACCAGACAGAGGGGCTGCCTCGGAGAAGCAGAAGGCTCTAGGATAGAGGCCAAGTCCAAGACAGATAAGGTTTTAGGTGATGCTGGAGAAAAGAGTCAACCAGCACTGAGTGTGGGAAGTAGAAAAGTTCCTTTTAAACGTTGCCTTTCTTGTTAAAAAATAAATGTGCTAATAACTGTGTGAAGCCCTATCCTACGTAGCTGTTAGACATGCCATGCTTACAGGCACATAGTACACTCTATGTCCTTGTACTTTAACCAAGATATCTGTGCTGGATCTGCTCACAGGCACGTCCCAGCTCTCCATTGCTTCTATCTGTTTTGAAAAGTTTTAAGTTGTTAGCCAATCAGGTTTTAGTTTAAATTGTGAGTTCTGGCTCCAGCCAGTGGAGATCAGACACCGCAGTAAGGACGACCCCAAATGCATAATGGATAAATTTGTTTTTTTTCCTTTGTTCACTGTACTCTCGTGGCATTATGGCTAGCAAGGATATCCTTCCTGCAGTCCAGGAAGTAAACATTGCATTGCTGAAAGATCCTGTCTCAGTGCTGATTTTTCTTTGTGGCACTGAGCATCTATTTCCAACACTAGGAAAGAAAGGACGTGTGTTCTCAGGATTTCTGCTCCTCCTCTCATTCCAGGTGCACACTCCTTTGAAGTCAGGGGTGACCCTGTGGCCTGCTCTGGCTGCAGAAGTGATGAGTCATCTCCAGGGAGAAGCATGAAGGACCATTCCGCCTACCCCTTTCCACTGCATTGGACATGGTGGCCCTGTGTTCCCAACTTTCAGTTCACGGATGTTGGTGCTCGGGTCAGCTGGAGTGGCTGAGCCATCTCTTAGAGACTGTGGCTCTGGGGAATCACCTGCACCTGCAGTGGGCTTTGCTTGGGCAGAAACACATGTTTGACTGAAGCCAGTGGGACTTGGACCGTTTGTTCCTGCAGCCTTGTTGAAATCAAACTGACCGATGCAAATATATTGTCAAGTTGAAATGCAGGTCTCAAAATAGCATCAATTCATCTGTCAGTTATTAATTGGGCTCCCGCCTTCACACCCCACGTCTGCAATTTCCAATTCTAGATTTAGGGAGAGGGGCCATGAGTCCAACTCCCTCCCCTGACAAACACATGGGAAAATGGATGTGGGAATAACAGGGCTGCACTGTGGTGATGGGAATGAAGCAGGGAATGGCAGTCCTGGCGCACAGTAGGGCCTCGTTCAATCTCAGCTCCCTTCCCAACTTCTCCTGCCTACACACCAGTACTCGGGCCTCATCCAGGTGTCAGGGATAAAAAGCATTTTAGGTTGGGTGCGGAGGCTCATGCCTGTAATCCTAGCACTTTGGGAGGCCGAGGTGGGTGAATCACACGATCAAGAGATCAAGACTATCCTGGCCAACATGGTAAAACCCCGTCTCTACTAAATACAAAAATTACCTGGGTGTGGTGGTGCGTGCCTATAGTCCTGGCTACTCAAGAGGCTGAGGCAGGAGAATTGCTTGAACCCAGGAGGCAGAGGTTGCAGTGAGCTGAGATCATGCCACTGCACTCCAATTTGGCAACAGAGTGAGGCTCCATCTCAAAAAAAAAAAAAAGGTATTTTAATAAGGAAAGTATTATCATGTGAGTTCAGGACAAATCCTTTATATTAAAATCACAACCCAA
This sequence comes from Plecturocebus donacophilus, assembly GCA_004027715.1. Taxonomy (NCBI): domain Eukaryota; kingdom Metazoa; phylum Chordata; class Mammalia; order Primates; family Pitheciidae; genus Plecturocebus; species Plecturocebus donacophilus. Next base: position 27,102 of record PVKP010012033.1, read on the forward strand.
ACCTCTGCGGGGATGCCCTGATGGAGAAGATTCAGGCCATGTCAGGGCAAGTGGCCATGCCTGGGGGCCACAGCATCCCTGCCCCATGAGCTCCCCTGGTGACCACACAGCACAGGCTTGGCTAATTGGGTCTGTGTGATGGGAAAGATTTTGCTTTCCAGTTGCCGTCCGGTTTGCTTTCTGCACATTTATCAGCTCTGAGGTCGCTCCCTGGAGCCACCTTTAATTGGGTTGAGAAGGTAACATACAGAGCTGACTGCATGTTGGCAAAAGCGCTTCTGATGGCCTTGGATGGGGGGCTGGGGAGTCTAGACTCTCCCTTCATGAGGGCATGTGTGCTGCTGTACCATGACACTCAGGTGTGTGGATGCTCTTCAGGGTCCCCTAAATTCCAGGACCTGAGGGAGTTGTGTGTCCAACTCCTTACTGAGCAGCCACAGCTCAGGGAGGGCAGGGGGAGGCAGAAGGCGCTGCCTACCCACTATAGCAATGGGGCTGCCCCTTAGAAGCTGGCTGAACTGGCCTGAGCCCTGTAACCATTGCTACGGGACATCCAGTGTCCTCCCCATCCCAGGCACATGGACCACCAATCACTTCCCTTTTCTTTTAAGCTAGAGTTGCGTTTCTGTTGCTTGCAGCCTCAAAAGTCTAGGCTGGCCCATTTACAATGACGCATAACTGTTGGCTGCCTTCTTGCTACCACAGTACATGGACAAGGGCCCGTCACTCTGGGAGCTGCTGGCAGCTATGGTTGCTCTTGTAAGGAAAACCCGCTAGGGGAAAGCCCCTGCTAGGTGGAGGACGGATATGAGAGAATTACGGAGGAAGATCTGGAGCACCAGTGCCACTGAGAACCTCAAAACCAAACCACACCAGAAGCCTCTCTCCTGCCGGACATTGCAGTCCCGTGAGTTAATGTCTCTTTATTATTATATATTCTTTCCCTCTACTATGATAAATTCCATCCAGACGTGATGGAAGGACTGTAAGTTTGCCCCGAATGAGATCTTGAACTGGGAGATAAATGCAGCACGTGGAAGGCTGGAAGAGATTTGGGTTGTCTTCTTCGTGTTTATGTAGGCGTAGGCAACGTTGAGTGTTCACGGGCGGTGGAACGATCTGTCTGAACCTTGGGTAGCCAAGGGCTGTGAGGACTCTGTCGGAAAGAGATGCTTGGTGCCACAAAAGAAAATTAGCACTGAGACAAAGGATCTTTTAGCAAAGCAAATTTTACTTCCTGCAGGAAGGGTACTTTTGCCAGCTATCTTGCCACGATAGGACAACGAACAAAGGAAAAGCAGACATATGTATCCTTCACGCATTTGCAGTGTCTTTACTGCTGTGTCTGATCTTCGCTGGCTGGAGCCAGACTTTACAATTTAAACTTGATTGGCTTATAACTTAAACTTTTTCTAAACCGGTAAAAGCAATGGGGAAGTTTAAATAAGGAAGGGACGTAGGCTGCAAGCTGGGACATGCCTGTGAGCACGTTTAGCTCCAATGTTTTAAAGTACAAAGACAATGAATGTACTACGTGCCTGTTAGCATGTTTAACAGCTACATAAGGTAGGGCTTAACAAACAGTTATTAGCCAAAAGCAAGAAGGCTTTGAAGAAAGTCTTTAAAACAAACTATTATTTTTAACACTTATGAAACTTTGAAGAAGAGCTTTTCTACTTCCCGCCGACTGTAATGGATCACCGTCAGCTTTGAATGTTCATGGGAGGAGGGAGGAACTGTATGAACGTTGGGTAGCCAAGGGTTATACGGACTGTAATGGATCTTGGTCACCTCCTAGCATTCTTCTCCCTTCTACCGTCCCCTATGTCCCTTTGGATGTCCAAGTAAACTGGCTCTACTCTTAGCCCCAGGGTTGGAGCATGTGATCTGATCTGAACCAATCAGCGCATTCCATCCCCTGGCCTAGTGATTGGTTCCAATTTGGTGGCGGGGGAACTGAGATTGGTCCAATCAGAGTAATACCAGGCTCTGGGGAATGGCTTGGACCTGTAGTGATATTTGCATGAGAAAAAGAAACTCTGTCTCTCTCAAAGGATGTGAATGAGGACACATGCAACCCTGGGGGCCACTGGCAGTCCTCTCTGGACTGTAAAGGGAGCCAGCTTTAGGATGCATCTGATACCACAGGAAGTATCGAGAAAGCAAAAAACAAAAGTAAGAATTCTGTTGCATCACTGAACTGCTGAATCACACTCCACATGAGCCTTTCTGTTTGGAAAATGAGTGTCATCTTGACATTTATTTTAAAAGCCCATTTGGGTTCTCGTTGTTTCCTGTTCTTTGCAATGAAAACACCCTGAAACAGGTGGCTACTATTATTATCCAGATTTCGAAGATAAGAAAGTGTGGCACAAGGATATTAAGTGGTGGGCCCAGGGCCACCGGGCTGGTAAACAGAGGCGGTAAACCCAGAACACGCAGTGGGAGCCTGAACACACAGCTGCGGTTGGCCACCTGCCATTTTCTTCTGCCTTTAGGAGGCTGGTGCTCTGCACTTCTAGCCTCCTCTTAACACCCAGAGGCGGTACCATCACACCGTGGCACCTGCTGGGCCGGCGTTGTGTTTCTGCCGTAGTCACCTCTGTGAGTGCCGGGAGAACCAGTCACCTTCGTATGTGTGCGCACATGCACAGTCACAGAGGAGCGTGCCTCCAGGGGCTTACCATGCACGAATCCCAGGACTATGGGGACAGTTTCCTTCAGGTTTTATAGTTCTCGTGGTCATGAAGACCTCCACTAATGGCAGTTCATTTTCTTGACTTACCTGTATATAAATAGGGTCATAGGATTTTCCCATGTTACAGATGAGCAAACTGAGGCTCGGATGAGAAACCTGACTTACCACTGGTGGCAGAGTGGGAAGTCAAATCAACACATCCGTACAGCATGTTTGACCCGTTCACTTGATCACTGGTTTTTAATCTCAAGATGACCGTGACCCACACTCGGGGCAGAGAGTGAAATGGAGGGAGAGAATATAAGCTTAAATTTAGGCTTAGAAATAAACAGGCCAGGCATGGTGACTCATGTCTGTAACCCCAGCACTTTAGGAGACCGAGGTGAGCAGAGATCACCTGAGGTCGGGAGTTCAAAACCAGCCTGGCCAACACGGTCAAACCCCTGTCTCTACTAAAAATACAAAAAAAAAAATTAGCCAGGTGTGGTGGCAGGCAATCCCAGCTACTCAGGAGGCTGAGGCAGGAGAATCACTTGAATCTGGGAGGCGGAGGTTTCAGTGAGCCGAGATCACACCATTGCACACCAGCCTGGGCGACAGAGCAAGGCTCCGTCTCAAAAAATTAAATAAACTAAACTAAAATAAAATAAAATAAACAGCTCTCAGTTGAGGAAAAGACCCTGGCTGGAGAGGGCCTAGACCCACCTCTGGCCCAGCACTTATCAAATCTTGGTTCTGTTTTTCTGTCATCCATTCCATTGTTTTTCTCTTTTTGAGATGGAGTCTGACTCTGTCGCCCAGGCTGGAGTGCAATGATGTGATCTCAGCTCACTGCAACCTCTGCTTCCTGAGTTCAAGCAATTCTCTCCTGCCTCAGCCTCCCGAGTAACTGGTATTACAGGCATGCGCCACCATGCCCAGCTAATTTTTGTATTTTTAGTAGAGACGGGGTTTCACCATGTTGGCCAGGCTGGACTTGAACTCCTGACCTCAGGTGATCCTTCCATCTCAGCCTCCCAAAGTGCTGGGATTACAGGCATGAGCCACCGTGCCCGGTCTCTTATGTAATTTAACAGGCATTTGTTAAATACGAAACCCTGTGTTGAATTAAGTGCTGGCTACTATCCATGAAGAAGTTTTGGTTCCTGGCCCGAAGGAGTTTACAGTGTAAGGCACATTTGTTCCCTAAACCAACAGTCTCACCACAGACCAGGCTCTGTGAGGGAGCAGAGAGTCTCTGGGCTGCACAGGTTCAGGGACAGCCTTTCCCATGATCTGATAGGTAATGTGGGACCTTAGGGATTTTCTAGACAAAGACAGAAGGAAGCCTGGAGGAAAGAGTGGCATCTTGGAACATGCATATATATCTGGTGTGACTGCAGCCACACGTAGCGTGTGGTGTGGCATGTGTGTGTGCATGGGTATGTGGCATGTGTGTGACCACTGTGCCGTGTGCATGTTTGGTGTCTGCGTGGGGTGTGTGCATGCATGTGTGTGCATGTGTCAGCACACAGGGAGGTAAGTGTGAGGGGAGGAGGGTAAGCACTGTGCAGGTGACATTGGAGACAGCCCTCTTGCAGCGAAGAGAGCCCTGGGGAGCTCCTGTGGCCGCAGGGAGCGTCTCCCTGTGCCACCTCCTCTGGGCCCTTCTGGACTGGCTCCAGGCCGGGATGGGAGGGCTGAGCTCTCGCTACCTTGTCTCCCAGGCATGGGATTTCCCTAGGTCCCTGCTCCACTCAACCTCAGGTGTCTGTCTGAGAATTCAGCTTCTAAAAACTCCATGAGCCAGAGACAAAAGCCAGGGTCCTTACTGAGTCATAGCCTGAAATGTGGCTGTCGGCCTCCAGGCTGTGGTCTCTTAGCAACCAGCCGCGTGGGCCCAGGGCAGCTGCAGGGCTCTGCTCCAGGCAGGCTGCAGCCAGGGGCTTTGCAGCAGGCCCCCAGGCCACCTCTGCAGCTGAGGTGTGAGGACGGCCAGGCGCTGTCCCACTAGCCTTGACCTCGCTCTCCTGGTCCCACCCCCACCCCTGCTCCTGTGCCTAAGCTGGCGGAAGAGCGGCTACCACAGCCCAGCCAAGCCCTGGGTGATGGGCCCTCAGGCCCTGGCAGAAGGAGCCTCTCTGAGCAAAGCTGCTGCATTTTCTCTTCTCCATGTTCAGTGTGTCCCACCATGCCCATATCTTCCTACGAGCCCCCAAAGGCTCCAGCTTCTGCATGACCTCCAGGGACAGTCAGCCACGTGCTTTACTCCCAAGGGATGAGGGCTGGTAGACTCCATGCCTGTGTCTGCCCACCTTCAGCCTATGTATCCTCCCAGGCCCAGTTCAGACACCGCCTCCTCCAGGAAGTCTTCCTCCCTGCCCTTGTAGAAGTTTCCCTTCACGTGAGCCCCCCTGAGAAGCACCTCACTCTCGTCCTGCCTGCTGCCCACAGCTCTGCGCCAATGAATTCACTCCTCCAGGTTCCCCACGTGGCACGTGGGCTTTCCTGACTTTTCTTCTCTTCTTCACTGACTGGGAAGTTGGTTCAGCATTGCCTCACCATTGACAGGCTCAGACACTCTCTTGCTCTGGGAAGTGAGAGTCTCAGAGAAGACCCTGATTGGCTAGTTTGGGTCACATGTCCACCTCTGAGCTACTCTCTGTGAGCAGGTACGCACCTGCTGCTAGGATCTGTGAGCCCCATGATACAAGGTCCTACCAAGAACACCACCCGTGTCAGCCTATTTTTCCAGTGCCTCTGCATACCTCTCCTAGGTCATGTCTCAGATATTACCAGTAGGCTTGCTCCCAACCTACTTTTCCCAGCACGTTTCCTGTCCATCCCTCCACCCACTGCACCCCACCCTAAGGCCGAACTGGCTCCTACCTTCTTTCCCCACTCCACCCACCTCTGCTACTCCATGCCTGCATCTGCCATCATCTTCATCCTAAATATCCTTCCAAGCTCAGTTCTGGCACCATCTTCCTCCAGGAAGCCTTCCCCTGTGCCCATTTAGAAGCTTCCTTTCACACAAGCTGTAGCCCACCTCCTGTTCCTCTATGTTCCCCTCACGCTCTGAGTCAGAAACACAGCAGGTAACACACCATTGCTCAAGGGCAAATCTTGTTGCCCATTTGGACCTGGACTGGCCCTGAGTCTAGTCATCCCTTTATGTGTCCCTTTATTTCAGTGGAAGAAGACACCACGTTAGAGCACAGACGGGGGCCTGGGCTTCCACAGAAGGTGAGAGAAAACCTGGGCGCTCCTTCCAGACCTCTGCCTCGTTTCTTTGTTCCTCAGCTACTTACTTAGCAGTTGCTATGTGTCTGAAACAGTTTTCGACTTTGAGAAAGTAGTCTTCAACAAGTTTCTGTCTTAATGAAGTTCACATTCTAGTCTGGTAAGGTGGATAATAAGTAGAAAAATAAGTAAATATTCGTGATGCAGCTGGTGCTAAGGGCTGTGAAGACAGGTAAGGCAGAGGAAAGAACAAGTGAATGCACCCAGTAATTCATTTATCTATCCATCCAGCCATCCATTCACCCACCCACCCATCTGCCCCCCACCCACTCATCCATCCTTCTGTCCACCTACCTATCCATCCGTCTGTCCATCCATTCACATACCCATCCACCTACCCACCAATCCATACACCTGTCCATCCATGAATCCACTGGATTCATCAACCCATACATTCATCCACTCCCTCATCCATCCATCTACCCACCCCCTCATCCACTCACCCACCCACCCATCCACCTACTCAACCATCCACCCACCCCCTCATCCACCCATCCTTTCACTCATTAATACATCTACCCATCTATCCACCTACTCACCCATCCACCCATACATCCACTCACTCATCCACCCACCCACATACTCAACCGTTCACCCACCCCCTCATCCATCCATCCACCCATTCATCTTCCAGCCATCCACTCACTCATTCACCCATCATCCACCTACCCATCTATTCATTCACTCACTCAACCATCCATCCATCCATCATCCCACAGTGACTCACAAAGCACCAAGCCAAGCCTTGGGCTGGGTGCTTTAACTCAGACATGGTCCTTGATATCAAGGAGCTTGCATTCTGGCGAGGGATGTGGGTGTGGATGTGCATGTGATTCATGATGGTGTAGTATGCTGAGTTTCTCAATTCACTGGGTTCGAGCAAAGTCTATAGTAATGAAAGTGAAATTGTAATTAATTCTGATCCCAGAAGCCAGGCTTCAAAAAGGAAGAGCTTGACAAGGCTCCCTATGGATGAGAAGGAGCTCATCACCAGGGCCAGGGGAAAGGCATTCCAGGAAGAGGAAATAGCAAAGCCTCAGAATGCTAGAAGAACACAACTCACTCAGGCAACAGGATCATCTGAAATGCCTACAGTGTTGGCTAAACAGGAATGGGGCGAGCCCAGATTATAAAGAGCCTTCAGTCCATGCCAGGCAGATTACTGGAGGGGCAGCAGGGAAGGCACTGAAGGATTTTAAGCAAAAGAGTAACATAAAGATCTCTGGAAAGCCGTCTGTCGCCATGCATTGACAGGCTGGAGGGAAGATGTATTGACATTCAAAGAAGGTCCAAGCAGGACATGATGGTCCAGGGAGGAAGCATGAAATGGTCTAGGCAGGAAATGATGGGAGCTTAGACTATGACACAGAGACAGAGACAGAGACAGAGTTAGAGATGGAGATAGAATGGAGGGGAGGGGAAGAGCTTCGCAGGGGAGGGCATGTGAGGGGAAGGGATGCGGGCGGGTGATGCAGCCATCACTTGGATAGATGGTAGAAGGTGAAGGGAAGGACTGAGGGTAGAGAATGGATTCCACTGAGGGGCTGTTGCAGGTGAAGCACCTTTGATTTTTCCAGGAGAGTATGCTAGGAGTGGCTGGAAAAACAGGAGACCCTTGGCTTCCATAACACTTTGTTCTCCAAATTCTTCTGTCCCTCCTCACTCTTAGGAGGGCTCTGGTTCTTCAACCTGCGTCTCTCTAATGCCAGTGACCTGGGCTTTCTCTGGATGCCCTTCTCCTCACCCCAGGAGGACTCAGCCCTGGCAGGGCATTTCCTCTCTGAATGGGGATACTCCCAGAGTGCCACCTCCGGCATCTCCCCTGAGCTCCAGAGAGATGCAGGATCACACTGGGCCAGTGAGAGTCACAGAATCCAGCAGCTCGGACAAGGAGTTTTGTCTCATGGAAAAGTCCAGAGACAGAGTTCAGCTGGTTCAGTCCGACCACGTCATCTGTGCTGAGGCTCCTTCTCACCTGTCACTCCATCGTCCTCTGCCTGTGACTTTGATCCCCATGGTGACAAAATAGCTGCTAAGATCAAAACACTACCTCTGCATTCCAGGGAGGAATCTTTTTATGACACAAAGGTCCAAAAAAGGAAAATGGCAGCTGACTCTAGTCCTTTTACTAAACTTTCCTAGAAGCCATCTCTAGTGACTGTCATTCACACCTTTGTGTGTGTGTGTGTGTGTGACGGAGTCTCGCTCTGCCATCAGGCTGGAGTGCAGTGGTGCGATCTCAGCTCACTGCAACCTCCACCTCCCAGGTTCAAGCAATTCTCCTGCCTTAGCCTCCCGAGTAGCTGGGATTAGAGGGGTGCACCACCACGCGCAGCTAATTTTTGTATTTTTAGTAGAGATGAGGTTTCACCAGGTTGGTCAGGATGGTCTCGATCTGACCTCGTGAACCACCCGCCTCGGCCTCCTAAAGTGCTGGGATTACAGGCGTGAGCCACTGCACCTGGCATTCACATCCTTTTTTTTTTTTAACCATAACAGTGCCCATCAGGCCACCTCTAACTGCAAGGGAGGCTGGGAGAACCAGTGCTCTAAATAGGCATATTGCAACTCTGACCAAAATCAGGGAGAGTAGCTATTAGCTAGGCAACTGGCAGCATCCGCTCCCACCTCCAAGCGTTTATTCTGTCTTAGATTATGTCCAAAGACACAGAGCTCATTCTCCCCCAGGGTGGCAGGCAGCAGCTGGGTCACCTGAAAGGAGGCCACGGAAGGCCCCAGCCTGGGCTCCTCAGCCCACCGACTCCCACTTCTGGGGTAAAATCTGGGGTCTGGCAATTTCACAGGCTCACAAGACTGTCAGACTTACCAAGAGTTCTCGGAGTCCAGTCATCCAACCAGACCCGCTCATTTTCCCCTAACATGTCTTGGTAATAACGCTTCCTTAAACATCGCCGTCAGGATCCTTTCCAAGACAAATCACCGCTCAGACCACACAACAGCTTTTCTGTTATCTCTGTGTAACCGGCCTCCGCGGTGTGGTAAACAGCCCAGGATTGAAACATTGCTTCTGCAAATTGAACTCTGCGGGGCCAGAGGACTACCATGACGTTAATTATATTCCAAAATTTTCCATTTATCTCCTGCCCGCTGCTCCAGGTCCCAGGCAGATCCGTTTGCATTTATGAATGCAAAATTCTGGCGCTGGCAGCTGGTGCTGGATTGCTCCTCCTGCCGGCTTCGTCTCTGAGATGCTCTCCCCCAGCCACCTCTGGGACCTCTACTCTTCCTCCCTCCTTATGGGTCTGCTCGAAGGAGAGCCTTGCCAGGGTGCACGCTCTTTGCTTTACATACATGTGGGTTTGACTCTCCAAAGATAAGGTGGGCCCTGTGGCCTCTGAGCCAATTACCATATTATGCTAATCCTGTTATTAACATATTACCTGCATAATGACTGGTCTATTTTTAAAGCCACCAAAGGGATGAATTCCAGCCTGAAGTCCTCCTCCAACACAGCATGCACAATGATTTGGGGATATTTCTAGAGAAAGGGACAGCTTCATGTGGAGTGGAAACTGGGTTGGAGAAAAAGGCCTATGCCTGGGACATCACCCGTCACCCACCTGGACCCCTGCGTGTAGAGTCGACCCCGCACTGATCTGCACTGGCATGGGGCAGTGAGGCAGATCCCAGGAGTTGGGGTCATCGGCAAACACCTTCGGCTCAGGAATGAAACACAGCCATGCTCCTTCTCTCTCTAGGTCCTGGAGGAAAACGGAAGCTGCCCCACAAAGCTGAGAGAGTATCAGACTGGGATGGGACGCCAGTGCTGGGCCCCTTCAGCCTGTAGCAAACAGAGCCATTCACATCTTCCTGAACACTAATGACAGCCGAAGAACTCATAGGAACATGCACGCCTTTCCACCCAGAAGGTCCACCTCTGGGAATTTATCCAGAGCACGTAAGTCAGGCCATCTGAGCAGGACCAATTGCTCCCACACTGCTCACATGACAAAAATATCCCCAGGAACTAAGCGATCGACGCCAAAAACGGTAGTGTCTGGCAATATAGCAAAATTCATTTGCGGGACAAAATCTTCAACATGTAGTACTATGTTTTCAAAGAGGTTATGAAAGAGTGGCTACAAGCATGATCTCATTTTTATCAAAAGTGATTATACCTATACATACACGTGCATACACACACATAATCTCAATAGAAAAATCAGGCAGGAGGGAAACCAGTGTATTCAAGAGGCCCCCAGTGATGCGGCTTCCATAGGCTCAGCACGCACTCCTTCCACAACTCTACACACCCAGATTCCATCCCGCTCAGTCCTCACATACACCAAGCTGAGTCCTTATGCAGGGCTATCCCATTTGCTGTAGCTCTGCTTGAGGCTGGGGTCCCACCTTTTGTAGCCACAAGGCTCATGAGGTCTCTGATGACGACTGGACCACCCTCTGTGAATCACCTGCTCCTACTACCCCTGCTGAATCCCCCTTACTGGCACTTGTCATCTCCTGACATATTACACTTTGTTCATTCGTTGTCTAATGCCTGTCTCCCTACGGTCCCCCAACCCCGAGTATAAGCTCCCCAATAGCAGGGACTTTGTTTTGTGCACAGCTGTATCTCCAGCACCTAGAACAAAGCCTGCTCCATGGTTAGTGCTCAAAACTGTTGTTTTTCATCCCCCAAGGGTTCCAAACTAGTTCAATGGGGGAAATGAGTAAACTTTTCAATAAATGTGGCTGAGACGACTAGATATCCGCACTCCAAAAAATGAAATTACACCCCTACCTCACACCATGTACAAAAATTAACTCAAACTGGATCAAAGACCTAAGAGCTAAAACTGTAAAACTTGTAGAAGAAAACCTAGGGTTAAATCTGCATGTCCTTCAATTGAGCAATAGTTTCTTAAACACCAAAACACAAGCAACCAAAGGAAATAGACATATAAAATGAACTTCAGCAAGATGAAAAATGTTTGTGCTTCAAAGGACACCATCGAGAAAGTGAAAAGACAATTCAGAATGGGAGAAAATTTTTGCAAACCATTTATATGATAAAAGATTTGTATCTAAAACCCATAAAAATCTCTTGCAACTCAATAATATAAAAACAACCCAATTAAAAGTAGGCCAAGAATTTGAATAGCTGTTTCTCTGAAGAAAATATACAAATAGTCAGCAAGCATGCAAAAAGATGCTCAGCACTATTAGCAATCAGGAAATATAAATCAAAACCCAAGGAGATGCTCTTATAGAATAGCTATCATCAAAAAGACAAGTGTTAGGAAGGATGTAGAGAAATTAGAACCCTCATTCACTGCTAAAATGTAGAATGGTGCAGCCACTTTGGAAAACAATTTATTCGTTCCTCAAAAGATTAAGCACAGAGTTAGCATACGACTCACCAATCCCATTCCTAGGAATACATCTAACAGCAATGAAAGCATGTCCACATAAAAACTAGTGCACAAATGTTCATAGCAGTGTTTTTCTTTTTATTTTTGAGACAGGGTCTTGCTCTCACCCAGGCTGGAGTGCAGAGGTGCGATCACTGCTCAGTACAGCCTCAACTTCCCAGGCTCAAGGGATTCTCCTACCTCAGTGTCTCAGGTAGCTGGAACTACAGGCAGACACCACCATACTTAACTAATTATTGCATTTTTGGTAGAGACAGGGTTTCGCCATGTTGCCCAGGCTGGTCTTGAACTCCTGGGCTCAAGCAATCTGCCTACCCCAGCCTCCTAAAGTGCTAAGATTACAGGAAGGAGCCACTGTGCCTGACCACACAGAAGCAGTATTCTTTAAAATATGTGTGTGTGTGCGTAAACTTTTTTCTTTGGTAGATGCTTTTTTTTTGGTAGATGTAGGGTCTTTCTGTGTTGCCCAGGCTGGTCTTGAACTCCTAGCCTCAAGCAATCCTCCCAGCTTGGCCTCCCAAAGTGCTGGAGATGCTGGACAGGCAAGCCCCAGAATTGGGGATTAGCTGGGAAGTATTCTTGACTTCACCTAAGAAAGAATTCAAGGGTGAGCCAGTGATGTCAGAGAGCAGCTCTTATTAAAGTAGCAGTGTGCAGCAGCTTCCTGTGGAGCAGGACCATGCCACAGGCAAGGTGCCCAGAGTAGCAGCTCAGGTGGAGTTCCACAGACATAGGTAGACCCACTTTTAATTATATGCAAAGTAAGGGTCAGGTTATGCAGAAATTTCTAGGAAAAGGGTGGTAACTTCTGGATCATTGCTATATAAAGAGGTAGTAACTTCCAGTGTTGCCATGGCAATGGTAATCTGATATGACATTGGTGGGTGTGTCTTATGGAGACTTAAGAGTGCTTTTGCCTCTTCCTTGTTTCAGCTAGTCTTCAATCTGGTTTAGAGTCTGAATCCTGCCTCTGGAGTTGATCCAGCCTTCTACCTCAATATGTAAAAAACCAAAGATTTACCCCCAGATTTCCTTCTAAAAGTTTTATAGTTTTAGCTCTTAGGTCTGACCCATTTTTAGTTAATTTTGTATATGGCATGAAGTAGTGCTTCAGCTTGACTTCCTTACATGTGGACAGTCAGGTGTCTTAGCACCATATATTGAAAAGACTACTTTCCCCACTTAATGGTCTTGACTTTTTTGTCAAAAATTAATTGACTATAAATGTGAAGATTCATTTCTGGATTCAATTCTATTTCATTGATATATATGTCTATACTTATGTCAGTACCACACTGCTTACTGTAGCTTTATAATAAGTTTTGAAATAAGGAAGTGTGAGTCCTCTAACTCTGCTCTTTATTTCTAAGTGTTTTAGACATTTCAGATCCCTTGAGTGTCTATATAAATTTTAGAGTCAGATGGTCAATTTGCCCAAAGAGGCAAGCCTGGATTTTGGCGGAGATTGCAATAAATCTGTAGATCAGTTTGGGAGTATTGCTATATTAACAATATTAATTACTCTGATCCATGAACATGGGATGTTTCCATTTATTGAGATTCTCCTTAATTTCTTTCAACAATGTTTCATAGCTTTCAGAGTATACATTTTTTACTTCTTTGTTAAGCGTATTCCTAAGCATTTGGTTCCTTTTAGTGCTATTGTAAGTAAATTGTTTACTTCATTTCGTTTTTAGATTGCTCATGCTATTGTATAAAAATATAATAGATTTTTGCATATTGATCTTGTATTCTGAAACTTGATAAACTCATTTCTCAGTTCTAAGTCTGTGTGTGTGTGTGTGTGTGTGTGTGTGTGTGTGTGTGTGTATGAATTGCTTAGGATTTTCTATATAAAAGGTCATGTAATCTGCAAATAAAAATAATTTTACCTTTTCCTTTCCAATACAGATTCATCTTTTATTGCCTAAGTGCCCTGGCTAGAACTTCCAGTCCAGTGTTGAACAGAAGCAGTGAGGGTGAAAATCCTTCCATTGTTTCTGATCTTAAGGGGAAAGCACCCAATTTTTCACCATTATGAGAGGTATTACCTGTGAGTTCTTCATAGATGTCCTTTCCTGGGTTGAGGAAGTTTCCTTCTAATTCTAGTTTGAGCATTTTTATCATGAAAGAGTATAGAATTTTGTCAAATACTTTTTCTGCATCTATTGAGATGATCATATGGTTTATTGCTGTATTCATATGGTGTATTGCATTAATTGTTTCTAGGTGTTAAATCAACCTTGCATTATAGAGATAAACTCCAACTGGTCATGGTGGATAATCCTTTTCATATGTGATTGGATTCTATTTGCTAGTATTTGATTGCAGACCTTTGTATCTATATTCATAAAAAACATTAGTCTGCAGTTTTGTGATGTCTTTGTCTGGTTTCGGCATCAGGATAATAGTGGCCTCATCGAATGAGTTGTGAAAGTTTTCCCTCTTCTTTGATTTTTCTGGAAGAATTTATAAATAATTGGTATTAATTCTTTCTTAAATGTTTGGCAGAGAAGCCATCTGGACCAAGGCTCTTCTTTGTGGGAAGTCTTTTTTTTAATTACTAATTTAATCTCTTTATCTGTTCAGATTTTCTATTTTTCCTTGAGTCAGTTTTGATAGTTTGTGTCTTTCTAAGAAACTATTTATTTCATCTAAGTCATCTAACTTATTGGCATATGATTGTTCATAGTATTTAAATGGGATCTTTTAAATTTCCATTTTCTGTTTGTTTCTGGTATACAAAAATACAACTGACTTCTGTATATTGACTTGCTAGACTATCTAATGAATTCCAATAATGTACCTATAGACTCTCTAGACTTGCTACATACATAAGCAAATTCTCTGTAAATAATGATGAATCTGTTTGCTCATTTCCAATTCTTATGACCTCATTTCTTTTTATTGCCTTACAGTAAGGCTTGATTCTCAGTCCAACACTGAAGAGAAGTGGGGGAGCCGATATCATTGTCTTGCTGCCAATTTTAAAAGGAAAGTCTTCAGCGTTCTACCAATGAGTATGTCTTCTGTAGTTTTTGTCGCTACCACTTATCAGATTAAAATTTTCATTTATATTTCTAGTTTATTGTTTTTTGTTTTTTTTTGAGACAGAGTCTCACTCTGTCACCCAGACTGAAGAGCAGTGGCATGATCTTGGCTCACTGCAAACTCCATCTCCCCAGTTCAGGCAATTCTCACACCTCAGCCACCCGAGTAGCTGGGAATATAGGCTACACCTGGCTACTTTTTGTATTTTTAGTACAAACGGTTCCACCACGTTGGCCAGGCTGGTCTCAAACTCCTGACCTCAGGTGATCCACCGGCCTCGGCCTTCCAAAGTGCTGAGATTACAGGCATGAGCCATTGATCTTGGCCTATATTTGTAGTTTTCTAAGAGTTTCTCTTCTCATAAATGGAGTTTGGACTTTGTCAAATGCTTTTTCTGCATCTATTGAAATGAACATATATTTTTTTTTCTTCAACTGTTAATGTGGCAAGTTAACATTTGAGTTTATAATGTTAAATCTACCTCGTAGTTGGGTCACTTTTATAATATTTTGTTTAGAATTTTTGCATCTGTGTTTTGGGCGAGCTTGCCTGTAATTTTTTCTTTCTCGTGTTGTCTACCCTCTTCTCTTTATCATATCAAATTTAATTGGCCTCATAAAATAGGTTTGGTAATCTTCCCTTTTCCCTTTCTCTAGAAGACACTGTGTATGGGTAGTGTTATTTGCAGGGCAGAATTCTCTGGTGAAGCCATCTGGACTTGGGAGTTTTATCTGTGGGAAGGTGTTTAGTGAAAAGTCAATGGTTATAACATTATCCAGATTTTCTCTTTCTTCTTCAAATGTGCCAATTTTGGAGCATTATATTTTTCTAGAAGTTCATCCATTTTATGTACAATTTCAATTACATTGCTACAGTTTTTCCTAGTAGCCTCTACTCAGTCTCCTATAGCTGCTACAATCATTTATCACCAACTTGGTGGCTTCAAACAACACATGTTGGCCGGGCGCGGTAGCTCACGCCTGTAATCCCAGCACTTTGGGAGGCTGAGGCGGACAGATCACCTGAGGTCAGGAGTTCAAGACCAGCCTGACCAACATGGAGAAACCCCGTCTCTACTAATAATACAAAAAAAATAGCCAGGTGTGGTGGCGGGCGCCTGTAATCCCAGCTACTCGGGAGGCTGAGGCAGGAGAATCACTTGAACCCGGGAGGTGGAGGTATCGGTGAGCTGAGATCATGCCATTGCACTCCAGCTTAGGTGACAAGAGTGAAACTCCATCTCAAAAAATATATATATTTAATATATTTATTCTTTTACAATGTGGAGACCACAAGACCAAAGTGGGTTACACTGGGCTGAATCAGGGTGTCAGTGGGGTCATGCTCCCTCCAGAGACTCTAGGGATCCCTCTAGTTGCCTTTTACAGCTTCCAGGGGCCACCTATATTCCTTAGCTTGTTTGTGGCCTCTTCTCTCATCTTCAAAGTGCATGCCTCCAGGCTCTGCTTCCATCACAGACCTCTCTTCCAGTGCCAAATCTCCCTTCACCATCCTCTGGCCTGGAATACTTGTCCTAAGCACTGACTCTATCTGGCTATCATAGATGCATGCGTGAGGTCATCATCTGTGCTGAGAGTCTCTGGAGAAATAGCCGCAAGAAAGTTAATCCTTGTCTCTCCAGTGTTTTCAAAGAATTAATTGCTGATTTCACTAGTTTTCTCACGCTTTTTTGTATTTCATTCATTTCTGAGCTCTTTATTATTTTTCCCTTTCTATTTCCTTTGGTTTTATTTATGTATTATTTTTGAGGAAGGGTTTCGCTCTGTTGCCCAGGCTGGAGTGCAACGGTATGACTATGGCTCACCACAGCCTCGACCTCCCAGGCTCAAGTGATCCTCCCGCCTTAGCCTCCCAAGCAGATGGGACTACAAGTGTGCACCACCATGTCCAGCTAATTATTATTCGTGTATGTGTGTGTGTAGAGATGGGGTCTCACTATGTTGCCCAGGTTGTTCTCAAATTCCTGAACTCAAGCTATCCTCCCACCTCAGCGTCCCAGAGTGCTGGGAT
This sequence comes from Plecturocebus donacophilus, assembly GCA_004027715.1. Classification (NCBI taxonomy): domain Eukaryota; kingdom Metazoa; phylum Chordata; class Mammalia; order Primates; family Pitheciidae; genus Plecturocebus; species Plecturocebus donacophilus. The sequence continues at coordinate 43,557 of PVKP010012033.1, forward strand.
TACAGGCATAAGCCACTGCTCCCAAACCTGGTTTGATTATTTTTTAACTCCTTAAGACGATTCCTTAGCCCATGGATTCCCAGCCCCAATTATTTTCTAAAGTAAATATTCATGGCTATAACTTTCTGTCTAAGCGCTGCTTATCTGCTTCTCATATGTTTTGATGTGCCTTGCTTTTATTTTCATTCAAAACATTTTCTAATTTGCATGACGATTTTTCTTGACCTGTGAATTACTTAGATGATAGTTCCTATCTTGCGTCAGATTTTTGTGTATGACTTCAATCCTTTGAAGTGTATTAAGATTTATTTGATGGCCAAAAATAAGGTCAGTTTTAAAATAATCTTTCATGTGTGCTTGAAAATAATGTGCATTCTGCAGTTGGATACAGATTTCTTTACATGCCAATCAGGTCAAGTCAGTTGACTGGGTATTTCAAATCTTCCACCTGCATACTGGTTTTTTGTCTGCTTATTATGCCAGTTACTGAGATCTCTCACTACGACTGTGAATTTGTCTGCTGCTCCTTGTGGTTCCATCACTTTTCCTTTAGCTATATTGAGGCTTCATTATTAAGTCCATACAGATATACAATTGCTATATTTTTCTCATGAATATGCCCTTTATCATTATAAAGGGCTATACTTTCCAATGACTTTTCCTTTCATGCTATTTTGCCTACCAGACATAAAGCTAGACTGACTTTGTTCCAGTTAGTGTTTGCAGGCTATATCCTCTTACTTTTCACTTTTCCGCAATCTCAAGTTTTACGTGTATCTCTTGAAAACAGCATATAGAGTTTTGGAAACCCATCCTGACAAGTTTTGTCTTTCATTTGGAGAATCTGGCCCAGGTAATTTCAGTCTAATTGCTGATAAATTTCCTCTTTAATCTTACTTTGTGTCTATCTAACCTGTTCTATGTTATTTTTCAGTCTGTTCTTGCCCTTTGAAATTGATTATATTTTATTATTGCATTTTTGTCCTGTCTTAGTTTGACAATTTTATTGTGGCTTACCTAGAAATTTCGATACCCTTCTTTTTCTTGTTAGCATGAAATATTAATTGCTACTTTTTCACTTCCCCAGGAAATGCAAGGACCTATGATCTTTCTAACTCCATTTACCACCTTGCCAACTGACATGCTCTTGTGTTTCTGTATGTTAATTCCATATATTTTAAATTCCAAAAGAATGATATACAGTTCATTTTCATTTCAGTTTTTTAAACAACTCTTCTGAAATATTGTCTGCATGCCATAAAGTTCTGCTGTTTGAAGTGTACAATTCAATGTTTTTAAGTTATCTGTAGAGTTCTGCAGCCATCACCATGGTATAATTTAGAGCATTTTTATCATCCCCAAAAGACACCTCGTACCCATTCACAGCCACTCCCCATGACCCACCTCACAACTTCTACCTACCCTCTTGCCGCTGGCAACCACCAGTTTACTTTCTGTCTCTGCAAAGTTGCCTAATTTAAAATTTCATATAACTGGGTTAACAAAATACATAGTCTTGGCCAGATGCAGTGGCTCATGCCTGTAATCCCAGTACTTTGGGAGGCCAAGGTGGGCAGATCACAAGGTCAGGAGTTCAAGACCAGCCTGACCAACATGGTGAAACCCCGTCTCTACTGAAAATACAAAATTAGCCAGGCATGGTGGTGCCCACCTATAATCCCAGCTACTCACGAGGCTGAGGCAGGAGACTCCCTTGAACCCAGGAGGCGGAGATTGCAGTGAGCCGAGATCTCGCCGTTGCACTTCAGCCTGGGCAACAGAGTGAGACTCCATCTCAAAAAAATAAATAAATAAAAATAAAATAAAATATGTAGTCTTTCGTGCCTGGCTTCACTCAACATAATGTTCTCAAGAGCACCCATGTTATAGCATGTGTCAGTACTTCAACTCTTCTTATGAATGAATAATGTTGCATTGCAAAGATACACCCCCTTCTCTTTATTCACTATTGAAGAACATTCATGTTGCTTCTGTCTTTTGGCTTTTGTGAATAATGCTGCTACAAACATCTGTATGGGTGATTTTATGTGGACATATGTTTTCAGTTCTCTTGGGTATATACCTAGAAGTGGAATTGCCAGGTCATGGGCTAAGTCCATGTTTAACCATTTGCAGATCTGCCAGACGGTTTTTCAAAGTGGAAGCATCCCTTTACGTTCCTAGCACCAATGTATGAGGATTCCAACTTCTTTACATCCTCCTGGCTGTCGTTTTCATGATGGTGTCCCTCCAAAATTCACGTTGAAGCCTAATCCCCGATGCAACCGTATTAAGAGCTATGGCCTTTGAGGGGTGAACGGAAATGGTACCTTTGTCAAAGGGTCAAGGCTGGAGGAAGGACTCTCTTGCCTTCTGTCCCTTCTGCCACGGGAGGCCACGGTGTTCCTCCCCACTGAAGGATGCTACAATACGATGCCATGTTGGAACCAGAGAGCGGCCCTCACCGGATACCAGTCCGGCCGACACCTTCATCCTGGGCCTTCTGGCCTCCAGAACTGTGAGGACTAAATTTCTGTTCTTTGTAAATGGCCCAGTCTGTGAGATTCTGTTGTGCTAGCACAAACAGACTAAGACAGAAATTGGTACCAGCAGTATTGCTATATAAAAACGAATAATAATACAATACCTGAGCATGTGACTGTGGCTTTAGAACTGGGCTATGGGCAGAGGCTCAAACAGTTTTGAAGTGAGTCCGGAAAAAGCCTGGATTTCATTAAGGGAGATTCTGGTGAGGGTTGGGTCTTTCCAGAAGAGAGCTGTAGAGATTATCTAAGTAGGTCAAGCACGGAATGTTGGTAGAAATATGAACAGGAAAGGCCATTCCGATAAGGTCTTGGACCGAAATGAGGAATTTCTTATCGGAAACGGGAGGAAAGGCCATCCTCGTTACAAAGTGCCAGAGAAGTTGGCCGAATTGTATCTGGGCCCGCTGCTCTGTGAGAGCAGAATTTAAAAGTGATAAACTAGGATACTTGGCAAAGAAGACCTCTAAGCATGGCTGCATGGCTTCTCTTAGCTGCTTATAAAATACGAGAAAAGAGAAATGCGTTAAAGACAGGATTTATCATCAAAAGGGAAACAGAACATAAGGATTTGGAAAACCTCAGCCTGGCCGTGTGAAGGAGGAAACGGCCGCGTGCTCAGGGGAGAAAAGTCAGGTGTGGCCAAGCTACACTTGGATAGAGATTAGCATGGATAGAAGGGAGCCAGACACCATTCATCAAAACAACGGAAAAGTGGTCCATTTCAGAGTCATCTGATGGCTTTGCAGAGATCTTCAGTCCTCAAGATTTCAGAGATCTGCTACAAGTCTCACGGGCCCAGAGGGACACATTCTGGAGGGTGGCAGAGTTCCAAGGGAGGACACGCACAGGGCATCAGGGCTCACCGCCCACGGCTCCCTACATTTTTGTGCAGTGCTCCTTGGCCACCCCAGCCATAGCTCAAGTGGACCCAGATGCTGCTCAGGCCACCACTCCGGAGGGTATAAGCAGTAAGCCTTGGCAATGTCCACTTGGTGCTAACGGTGCAGGCAGGGGCTCGTGCACAGAGAGTGCCCGAGCTGTGGCTGCATGGCTACCTCAACCTAGCTTGCAAAGGATGTCTCAGAAAGCCTTGGGGCCCAGGCAGAGAAATGCCACAAAGGCAGGACCACTGCAGAGTCCTCGCTAGGGCAATGCCCGGTGAAGTCAGGGCCACCACGGAGAGCCCCTACTAGGCAACAGGGGAATGTCCCTAGTGGAGCCATGGGAGTGGGGCTACTCTTGAGACCTCAGAACTGTGGAGCCATCGGAGTGTGATTCCAGCCTGGGAGAGCTGCAGGCACCCAACTCCAGCCCATGAGAGCTGCTGTGTGGACTGCACCCAGCAAAGCAGCTGGGACAGGGATCCCTGGAAACTTCAAAGGACCAACCCCCACCTAAGTGTGTCCAGAAGGCAGGACATGGCAGCAAAGAAGACTATTCTTACAATTCTAAGTGATCTTTTTTAGAGGCAGGGTCTCACTGTGTTGCCCAGGCTGGCCTTGAATTCCTAGACTCAGGCATTCCTCCCACCTTAAACTCTCCAGTAGCAGAGACTGCAGGTGCACACCACTGCACCCAGCTCAAGCGCTAAGGCTTCATGCTGTTTTCCTCTTGGGTTTTGGATTTACCTGAAACTTGCTACCCCTTTCTTCTTGCCTATTTCTCTCTTTTGGAATGGAAATACCCAACCCATGCCTGCTCCGCCATTGTATCTTGGAAGCACATAACTTGTTTGGTCTCAGCCTCCCAGCTCTAGAGGAATTTGCCTCCGGATGAATGATATCTTCAGTCTCACCTGTATCTGAGCTCGATATTTAGATGAGACTTTGGGTTTAGACAGTAAAGTTGATGCTAGAATGAGCTAAGAATTTTTGAGGCTGTTGGGATGGAATACATGTATTTTGTTTGCATAAATAACATGAATTTGGGGGCTAGGACACAATGCTATGGTTTGAATGATGGTGTCCTCTCCAAAATTCATGCCCAATGCAACAGTATAAAGAGGTACAGCCTTTGGAAGGTGATTCAGACAGCAGGGTTCTACCCTCATGATTGGGATTAACACCCTCTCTTGGCCTCTGTCTCTTCTGCCATGTGAGGCCACAGTGTCCCTCTCCTCTGGAAGACGCTGCAACAAGATGCCATCTTGGAAGCAGCGGGTATCCCTCACCAGACATCAGTCCTGCCAGCACCTTCATCTTGGACCGTCCAGCCTCCAGAACTGCGAGAAATAAATTTCTGTTCTTTACAAAGTACATAGTCTGTTATAGCAGCACAAATGGACTAAGAGACTCACCAACATTTGTTACTGTCTATCCTTTGGATGACAGCCATTCTGGTAGGTATGAAGTACTATCTCATTGTGATAATATTTGTCTCTACCCACATATTTACATTGTATTCCTCTGCAGTTTTGCTGCACGTCTGACCTTCTGTTTGGGTCATTTGTCTCATGCCAACAGAACACTCTCTAGTATTTTCTTTACATGGGTCTACCCTACTAGTGATGAGTTTTCTTAGTTTGTGTCTGTCTGAAAATGTTTTTATTTCATCTTCATATTTCTCTCTTTCTACTTTAAACTTTTTTCTAGTTATACTTGAAGTCAGTTGCTTCCAGATAGCATTTAGTTGGGTCCTTTTGAAGATTCACTCCACCAAAATTTAATGTCTTTTAATTGGTGTATTAAGACTATTTACATTTAATGTCATTATTGATATTTCACAGCTTAAGTTTGTCATTTTTTTCCTGTGTATTTCCTCTAATCTTGTTTCTCTGTTTTTTTTTCTTCTCTGCATCTCTGTGGAGCATTTGAACACTTTTTTAGGATTCCATTTTTATTTGTCTATAGTATATTCAAGTGTACCTCTTTGTGTAGATTTTTTGAGGATACTCTAGGCATTACAATGTACATCCATACATAACCTCTGGTCTACTGGTGTCAACCTTTAATTAGTTAAAGTGAAATAAAGAAACTTTACTTCCCTTCGAGTCCCTTTACCCTCCCATTTAAAATGCCATTGTCCTAAATATTTCTTCTATATACATTGAGAACCATAGTGAACAATGTTATAAGCTTTGCTGCAATCCTTGAACATAGTTTAGAATATTCAAGAAAAGAAATTTCTATTGCATTCACTCAGTTTTACTCTTTCCTTTATTCTTGCTTCCTAATGCCCCAAGATTCCTTTTCTTATCGTTTTTTTGTGTGTGTTTCAAGAACTTCCTGTAGCCATCATTTTATGGTAGGTGTGTTGGCAATACATTCTTTCCATTTGTTCTCATTTTAGAATGTCTTAATTGCCCCATCATTTCTAAAATGATGGGTTGTCAATCCTTTCAAGAATCCAAAAGTGGGAGTGCATGGTTTCTGATGAGAAATTTACTGGTTTTCCCCTATAGATGTCATTTCTCTCTTGCTGCCCTCAAGATTTTTTTTCTTTGTCTTTAGTTTTCAGAAGTTTGACTATGAAGTGTCTTGGCATGCGTTTCTTTGGGTTTATTTTAGTTAAGATTCATTTAAGTTACTGGATTTGTAGGTTTGTGTCTTTTACCAAATTTGGGAAATTTTCAGCCATATTTCTTTGAATACGTTTTCAGCTCCACACTTTTTCTCCTCTCCTTCTGAGACTCTGATGACATGGATGTTAATGGTCCCACAGGTCCTTAAGGTTCTGTTCATTTTTTAAAAGTCAATTTCTCTCTATTGTTCAAATTGTGTAATTTCTGTTGTTCTATTTTCAAATTCACTGGTTCTTCCTCAGTCCCTTCCCTTGAGCCCATTCAGTGAGTTTTTAAATTTTGGCTATGTCCTTTTTGTTCTGCCTGGGCAACAGAGCAAGACTCTGTCTCAAAATAAATAAATAAATAAGAAGAAGACCAGAGAAGTATATTCTAATTAATTAGTTTGAAGGGAACTTAAACAAAATTTCCTTAGACATCCTGAATGGACATTGGCCCTTTTGGCGTTCTGAGAAAATTTCTCAGGGAGAAAAAGAAAAAAGGAGTGAACTTTGCTTAATCTGTCACTTCCTGGATTGAACTGCTGTGGAACACCGTTTCTTACTGACACTGGCGACAAGCCAGGTGTCCATCTGTTTCCCTAACTTCAGAGGAACGGTGGGTCTGAACTACGAAGCCTATCATCCCTCGAAGGACCACAAAGCCACAGCTCGTGAAATCCAGGAAGCATATTTTGTAATGTGTAAACCAAAATGTGGCTCCTTCCTCACTTCTTAGGAGCTGCTGGCATTGGAGGAAGAAAATGATGAAACCGTAATGATAAATTAATGAATAAGAAAGAAAACTGATAGAGTATTTTAAACCAACAGCCGATTCTTTAAAAATTAATGAGTTCCACAGTCAATCTGTGACAAATCCAATCAATAATCAAGAAAACATATTAAGTTACACAGAAGAAGGAGGGTGTGATTGATGCAGAGAGGATTCTCAAAGCCCGAGAGGAAACTACAGAGGACTCTATGCTGATCAATCAGAAAATCTCCATGAAATAGACAGTGTTCTATTCCCTCCCCAGATGATTAAAGCAGAAGTAGCTTATCTGGGAAGAAGATGCTATTTCCCATCTCTGGTACCTAGTGCCAGAAATTCCAGCCAATTAGTCTTAATAAGCCAGCTCATTAAGTGAGTAAGCTTCCTCAAGCAGGAGACAGACACTCTTAACTGCCAAGGAAATGTTTATCTAACTAGATCATGAATAACTGAGAAGTAGAGTCACAGGACAAAAGAAGGACAAAGCTCAGCACGAATCAGGTAGAAACTGTAAAGGTAAATGTGATGAAATTAAACAAAGTAGCTATAACAAGAGATGTATAAGACCTATTTGAAGGAAAATACAAAACTTGATTGGAACTAGGACGAGACCAATGTCAGGGAGCACTTCCTCTCTGCGATGACCCTGCAGGTGCACAGCCACCTGAGTGAGCACTGCCTTCAATGGGGCATGTGTTGTATACGAAGTGCGGTCATCCCTTGGTATCTGCAGGATTGGCTCCAACACACCCCCATCCCCACAGAATCCGAAGATGCTCAGGTCCCTTACTTAACGGTGTAGTATTTGCATATAACCAACACACATCCTCCAGTATATTTTAAATCATCTCTGCATTACTTATAATACCTGATGCAATGTGAATGCTATGTAAATAGTTGTTATAGTGTATCGCTTTTTTTTTTTTTTTAACGGAGTCTCACTCTGCCACCCAGGCTGGAGTGCAGTGGCACAATCTCGGCTCACTGCAACCTCTCTGTCTGCAACTTCCACCTCCCAGATTCAAGCAATTCTCCTTCCTCCGCCTCCCAAGTAGCTGGGACTACAGGCACCCACCACCACGCCTGGCTAATTTTTTTTTTTTTTTTGAGGTGGAGTCTCACTCTGTCGCCCAGGCTGGAGTGCAGTGGCATGATCTTGGCTCACTGCAATCTCCATCTCACAGATTCAAGTGATTCTCCCTCCTTAGCCTCCTGAGTAGCTGTGACTACAGGCACTCACCACCAAATCTAACTAATTTTTGTATTTTTAGTAGAGACAGGGTTTCACCACATTGGCCAGGCTGGTCTCCAACTCCTGACCTCCACTGATCTGCCCGCTTGGACTCCAAAGTGCTGGGATTACAGGCATGAGCCACCCCACCTGGTTTGTATTGCTTTTTTATTTGTATCATTTTGTATTGTCATATTATTATTTTTTATTGGATTTTTTTCCCAAAAGATAATTGATCCTCAGTTGGTTGAATCGAGGAGCAGGGAGCTAAGGATAAGAAGGCCAGCTGTATTTTTCTAGGAAAAGGCCTGAAACGGGCACAATACTATCAGTGGGTGCATCCCAGGAATACAGCTTGAGAGTTCAAGAAATAAGGAACTACTTATATGTGCTACTCTGCATTTTTTGTATTGTTTAAATTTTTTATAAGTATGGCTTATTTGGCATTTAAATGATTATACTTAAAGGAAAAAACCTACATAGATGAACATGTTAGAACTCTCTCTAGGTAGGTGGCAGATGCTAGGTGAATTTCATTGTCTTCTTTGGATGCTACTTTCTAAATTTCTACAATGAACATGTGCTGTTTTTAAAAACAGAGGAAATCAATAAGCATTGTAAAAAGTTAAGTTAATGAGAAATAACACGTAGGTATCAACAGCCAGTGCTTATTTGAAAAGGAAAAGCAATCAGGTATCTCTCTATCAGATACTTGCTGTATCAAATATTTAAAATTGAAAGCAATAGGAGTCAGGAATCTAAAAAGTTATTTTCCCTTCTTTTCCTAATTGTTTTTATTTATTTACTTATTCTTCATTTTTTTGAGACAGTCTTACTCTGTTGCCCAGGCTGGAGTGCAATGGCACAATCTCAGCTCACCGCAACCTCCACCTCCCAGATTCAAGCGATTCTCCTGCCTCAGCCTCCCGAGTAGCTGGGATTACAAGCACACACCACCACGCCCAGCTAATTTTTATAATTTTAGTAGAGATGGGGTTTCACCATGTTGGTCAGGCTGGTCTCAAATGCCTGACCTCAAGTGATCTTCCCACCTCAGCCTCCCAAAGTGCTGGGATTACATGAACCACAAAGCCCAGCTAATATTTTTTGTATTTTTAGTAGAGATGGGGTTTCACCACGTTAGCCAGGCTGGTCTCGAACTCCTGACCTCAAGTGATCCACCTGCCTCAGCCTTCCAAAGTGCTGGGATTACAGGTGTGAGCTACCACGCCCCAACTCCTAAATGTTTTTAAAATGTAAGCTGAGGCTTAGGATGTAGAAAGCCACAAGAGAACACCACTCCCAATCTAATTGTGAGAAAAGGCTGAATAATCTATGTAACCAAAATTTTTCTTGAGCCCATGAGAGAGCTAAAGTTACAAGGGCATGAATTCCAAACAGTGCCCAGCCCCTCTGAGGTGAGACGATGCCAGGCACATGAATCGCTGCACTGCTAGCAGTGCACGAGAAAAAAAGAGAGCTGCCAGAAGGACAGGCAAGGAGCAAATGGCTACAATTTTAACAAATGCTTATGGGCTGAATATGGGCTACTGTGACCCCCTGGAATAGCTGGGAGCCCAGACACTAGCGGAGGTCACCTCAGTCCCCCACAAGCTCTTCTCCTCCTCTGAGTACTCACTGGAAATCTTAGACACAGGGCAGGACAGCATCGAACGATGCCACTTCTTTGATGCACAAACATGAAAAACAAAACCTTTTCCCAGACCCTTCTCTTGTATTAAGCGAGAGCCCCAGGCCACTGGGGGAAGGGCAGGAAATCTTCCCAAGGCCCACAGACATCCACAGGTGGCTTCTGGGGAATAAAAACAAAAGATAGTTTTTATCTTAAAGAAACTTGAGGGCCAGGCACAGTGGCTCATGCCTGTAATCCCAGCACTTTGGGAGGCCTAGGCGGGTGGATCACCTGAGGTCAGGCGTTGGAGACCACCCTGGCCAACGTGAAACCCCATCTCTACTACTAACACAAAAATTAGCCGAACATAATGGTGGGCACCTGTAATCCCAGCTGCTCGGGAGGCTGAGGCAGGAGAATCGCTTGAGAGAGGAGAGATGAAACTTGAGGCCGGGCATGATGGCTCACACCTGTAATCCCAGCACTTCAGGAGGCTGAGGATTGCTGAAGGCCAGGAGTTTGTAAAATAAGTTTATTGGTGGTAACATGATAGAATTTATTCCCGATATCTGATATTACAAACTTTAGGGTCCTTGAGATATTCAGGATCCCTGTATATAACTGGCTTAAACCCCATTATTTGAGTTCTCTTAACTGCTTTTGTGATTTCTTTCTGTTTCTTCCCACAAAGACCTGACGTGCCTGTGATGTGCCTTCAACAAATGTATCCAGTAAATGGAGAAATAAACTGGGACAAGAGCTGTACATACTTATCATCTACATGCTTTCCACACAAGATACATTTCTTTCTTTTTTTGAGGCTGAGTCTCGCTGTGTTGCCAGGCTGGAGTGCAGGGGCGTGATCTCAGCTCATTGCAACCTCCACCTCCCGGGTTCAAGCGATCGTCCTGCCTGAGCCTCCCAAGTAGCTGGGATTATAGGCATACATTACCCTACCCGGCTAATTTTTTGTATTTTTAGTAGAGACAGGGTTTCACCATGTTACCCAGGCTAGTCTCAAATTCCCTGAGCTCAGGCAGTCTACAGCTGCCTAGGTGTCCCAAAGTGCTGGGATTCCAGGTGTGAGCCACCACGTCCAGCCCAAGATAAAGTTTCTTAAGAGGTTCTTGATAAGGGTTTTCCACTGGAATGAGCAGGTCCTCACTGCTGGATACCTGTTTATATTGTGAACAACCTCTTTCCCATAGCACCGAAGTCCCGGGATGCGTAAGGTGGACAGCTGCTGTGACCAGGTGTGTCAACTTCTTCCTCCCTAGACCACCACAAACAGCAACCGTAGCAGCTGTGGCTCTGCGTTCCTTCCACCTGAATTAAAAAAAAAAAAGAAATTTTAAGAAGAAAGCAGGGTAAAGCAGATAGAAAGAAGGAAATAATCAAGATAATAAGATTCAAGATATCAAGATTCTAATTATCAAGATGATAATCAAATAATCAAGATTCAAGAGCAGAAATCTCTGACAAGGAGAATAGAAACAAAGAATAAATCAATGAAATATTTAAAAAGACATCATCTTATCCACCCACCAGAACAGCTGAAATGACAATGACAGATGGTACCAAGCAATGATGGGCAGGGGAAGCCACATGAACACTCAAACACACCTAATGAGGGCAAATGTAAAATGGTGCACACACTTTGGGAAATAGCTGGGCAATTTCTTATAAAAAATATCACCGCAGCCGGGCACATTGGCTCATGCCTGTAATCCTAGCACTTTGGGAAGCCAAGGCGGGTGGCTCACTTGAAGTCGGGAGTTCAAAACCAGCCTGACCAACATGGTGAAAAATACCAAAAAATTAGCTGGGTGTGGTAGTGTGCACCTGTCATCCTAGCTACTCAGGAGGCTGAGGCAAAAGAATTGCTTGAACCCGAGAGGCAGAGGTTGCAGGGAGCCGAGATCACACCACTGCACTCCAGCCTGGAAGACAGAGAGAGACTCCATCTCACACACAAAAAAATGTTAGCACCTCACCTGTGATGCAGCAATCCCACTCCTAGGTATTGACCTTAGAGATATGCAAACTCATGTGCACAAGAATTCTTCTGCAGGGATGTTTATGGTAATCTTACTTTTATTTGCTCAAACTGGAAATAATCCAGGTGGCCATCAACAGGTGAATGGAGTAACCAATATGGCCTGTCTACAGAATAGATCCCTGATCGGCAATAGAAAGTCATAAGCTGCTAATAATACATGCAACGACATGGTTGCATCTCAGAAACATTGATGTTCAGCAATGCGGGCCCAGATAAAAAAGAGCACATGCTCTGTGATTCCGTTCCTGTTACATTCTAGGACAGTCAAAGCTCATCCATGGGCAAAGAAACGAGAATGAGGGTTGGTGGGGGTGTGAGGGAGCTGGCTGGCAGGAGGCACAGGCGGCTTTTTGGAGTAGTGGAAATGTCCTGTATCTGGATCTTAGGGATGGTGACATCAGTGTGTCTATTTGGCACAACACATCAAACCACGCACTTAAGTTCTGTGCATTTCATGTATGTAAATTGTATTTTGATTTTTTAATGAAAAAAATACATATTTTTATCTCTACAAAAAAAATACAAAAGTTAGCTGGGCATGGTGATGCTCACCTGTGGTCCCACAGAGAGGGAAGTTAAGAGTCACGCTTTATGGTTTCACAGACGGCTTTAGGGAAAACGGGTTCTGGTTTCTATGACCTGCCTTGGGGAAGAGGGATTCCAGTTTCTCTGGCCAGTATCGGGGGAGTTTCTCTGCAGTCTCGGGGAAGAGTGACGGGCCAGAGGCAGGAAAATATATATATATTTCATACATACATAAATACATATAACCAGCCAAGGAAGAATAGCTATATAAGTTATATACCTCCATGTAACAAAATATGAAACCATGAAATACGTATTCCAAAAACACTTTTTTAAGACAGCCTCACGCTATCACCCAGCCTGAAGTGCAGGGGCATGATCTCAGCTCACTGTAGCCTCAAGCTCCCTGGTCTCAGATGATCCTCCGACCTCAGCCTCTTGAGTAGCTGGGACCACAGGTGAGCACCACCCTGCCCAGCTAATTTGTGTATCTTTTTTTGTAGAGCTATCTCACCATGTTGCTCAGACTGATCGAAAACTCCCATGTTCAAGCGATCCAGCTACCTTGACCTTCCAAAGTGCTGGCTGGGATTACAGGCATGAGCCACTGCGCCTGGCCAAAAACATGTTTAACAACATGGTAAAATGTATGTCGTTTGTGTCGATTTTATGAGGGACATAACATTGTATATTCAATATAATCACTGAACCAAAACTTAAAGCATTTCTGAGTCCTTAGGGCCAAGAGGAACATTTCTCTTTTGCCTTCTGAAGGTTGACAGAAAAATCAACTCTCAAAAGGCAGATTAGAGACAAAGCATACAAATTTATTCAACGTACATACACAGGAGCCTTTGGAATGCAGACCCAAAGATAAAGGAAAAATCATTCGTTTTTATGCTGAGGTTCAACCCAGTATGGACAGCTGTGTAGACACAGGATTGAACAAAAGGGATCTGATCTCATGGTATCAGACCCAGTGGGGAACTCAGCAGGGCCTGTCTGTCTAGATTCCTCCTGGCCTTTCTGAGCAGCGTTCCTTCCTTCTGGGTATGGGGAAGACGCTCGCTGCATTGGGGGTCTTATGGCCTACAGTCAATCAAAATAGGTGAGAAAATTTCTTTATGGCCAGTTTTTACGTAGATAGGGCAGATGTAATTGCAGCCAGCACTTTGGGAGGCCAAGGTGGGTGAATTGCTTGCGCTCAGGAGTTCGAGATCAGTCTGGGCAACACGGTGAAACACCAGCTCTACAAAAAAAAATACAAAAATTAGCTGGGCATGGTAGTGCTCACCTGTGTTCCCATAGATAGGGAAGTTAAGAGTCATGCTTTGTGGTTTCACAGCTAATTTTGGGGTAAAGGGGTTCTGGTTTCTATGACCCGCCTTGGGGAAGTCCAGTTTCTCTGGCCAGCCTTGGGGGAGAATGAGGGGCCAGAGACAGGATGGCATTAAACATGCCATGCTTACAGGCACGTAGTACACTCTATGTCCTTGTACTTTAACCAAGATACCTGTGCTGGACGTGCTCACAGGCGTGTCCCAGCTCTCCACTGCTTTTACCTGTTTAGAAAAGTTTTAAGCTGTTAGCCAATCGGGTTTCAGTTTAGATTGTGAGGTCTGGCTCCAGCCCACAGAGATCAGACCCAGCAGTGAGGACGACCCCAAATGCATAAGGGATACATTTGTGTATTTTCCTTTGTTCATTGTACTATCAAGGCAAGATGGCTAGTGAGAGTACCCTTCCTGCAGGCCAGGAAGTAAAAAGTGTGGTGCTGAAAGCTCCTTTGTCCCACTGCTAATTTTTCTTTGTGTCACCGAGCATCTATTTCCAACATACAGAAAGTAAAAATGCTGTTACAATATCGGTGTAACTGGTAGCCACAGACGACTGACAGCAATCACAGCTATGCACACTACAGCAAAAGTCTTACAGAAAAACCTAGCAACGCTTACAGTTTTCCTGGGGTGAAGTCCACAAGCTTGGTGGTAGATTACCAAGAGGGACTACATGAAGGAAGGCAGAATATCACAGGAAACTTCTCCTTTAAGATCATAATGAAAGTTGGAGGTTGAACCCCGGTTATCTGCTTTGGGCCTCTGCTCAGATGTCAGCCCCTCCAAAGCGCCCCTGACCACTGTACCTGCAATGTTGCCCGCCTGACCTCTCCAGCCTTCTTCCCTGAGGTGACATGCGGGTGGCTTCCTTCCCTTGGGAGAACAGTGGTCCTTGAAGGCAAAGTCTTACCTGCTCACTATTATACCTTCAGCTTCTAGACCAGCTCCTCCCCTACAGCAGGTGCACAGTAAATGTGCATTATTTGAATTGTTTTTCTCATTCCGATACAAAGTTTCTTCTAGACGGCTCCAGGCAGCTGGCATGCTAAGGGTAGCATGCTCTCACACTCCACGTTCCCAGCCCTAAAAGCTCCCTTAGCACTGACGGCACCAGTGTTTTCTTTTCCTATTTAGTAATTTAATAGCTTTGTTTCTGTTTTTCATAATTTAAGTGAATTATGTGTAACTAGTTTATTGAGGAATCTCAACTCGTTGGGAACATAAATAGACACAATTTTATTTCTTCCCAACTCCAACCCACACAGGACCTGTTGAAGCCCTCTTTTCTGTTAGGTAGGAGGTCCCTTAATGACATCTTGGCCAGATTCCAAGGTTTTCTTCTCTTTTTTTATCTTTAGAACAGCCTCTTGGTGTTTAAGACTAAGCCCTGTTTCTTTCTTTTTTTTTTTTTCTCTTGTTGCCCAGGCTGGAGTGCAGTGGTGTGATCTCAGCTCACTGCAACCTCCACCTCCCAGGTTCAAGTGTTTCTCCTGCCTCAGCCTCCTGAATAGCTGGGACTACAGGGACCCACCACCACGCCCGGCTAATTTTTTATTTTCAGTAGAGACAGGGTTTCACCATGTTGGCCAGACTGGTCTAGAACTCCTGACCTTAGGTGATCCACCCACCTCAGCCTCCCAAAGGGCCGGGATTACAGGTGTGAGCCACTGTGCCCAGCCCAGCCCAGCCCTGTTTATTTCTAAAGAACGTTCGGCTCAAACACACTTCCAGGCTTATGGCCAGAGTTTGCTGTGGCTCTGGTGGCTTGGAGGAGCAGGGAAGGTCCCCTCTGGACCGAGTGAAACCGTTTGCCTCGCCAGGTTGTGTTCATTCACGTGCTGGGACGGCTCAGACAGGGTGCAGGGAGAGGGCCCTGACGGGGCGATGTACTCTCCCACTTTCCCATCCACTGCTGAGCATGAGAAGACGTCGGCCCCCACCTGGGCCCTCCCAGGTGGCTCTGGTACCCGATGCCACCTGCCCCCTCTCCTGGCTGGCGGCATCACACCGCAGTTCTCTGATGCGTGCGTTCCTGTGTGCTTCCCACCGTGGGGATCCACAACACCGTGGTCTACCGAGACTGGCTCGGCGGTAGAGACCCGCACCCAGGCGGCGCTGAAGGCGTTAAGCAGCAGACACCCAGAAAGAGCAGCAAAGTGGGACTCTCCGGGGCCAACAGCCTTCCGAGCTGAGCCTCAGGGACTGATAGCAATCCGGGCTGAGGGCCTCGGGCTGATTCTGACCCAGGCAATTCGTCTCTCTGAACAGGTGATTATTATTATCTAACAGGTGTTCTGTGTCTGCTCATAGCCCCAAGATAAACTAGGCAGGCAGCTGGTGCCCGCTTACCACTGATCACGGACAAACTAGCAAGTATTCTCCACGCGGGAGCCACGGGGGCAGGTCACACATCCCGTGCTGA